>JAQGAE010000422.1:0-37761 GCA_034696685.1 Julus scandinavius | reverse complement strand
TAATTGCCTAATGATGTTACTCTAACGAGGTAAACAAGTTAGATGCATATATTTAGTAAATTTTAATTTTAATTACGGTTTTTTGAAAATTTAAACAATACTACTATTCTATATAATTTTGTTTATAGCTGCAAGTTGAAACTAGATAACTGTTGCTATAGCTTAATGCTATGGCAACACCAAATTAAATTTAGGAACTAAATAATTTAAAAAAGGATGGTCTGGATACCCCTTTGGGAGTAACCTAAACCATACCTGGGCTTTATTTAGGCCCTACTATATTAGGCCTAATTAAGGCCTTTAATATATTAGATCTAATTTAGCCATTAATAATGCCTGTTGCTATAACTTGATGCCATGGCAACTCAAAATAGAACTTTAGAACTACATAATTTAAAGAGGATGGTCTGGATACCCAATTAAAGGTGACCTAAACCATACCTAGGCTTTATTTAGGCCCTACTATATTATGCCTAATTAAGGCCTTCTATATAATAGGTCTAATTAAGGCCTTTAATATAATAGGTCTAATTTATCCCTTAATAATGCCTGTTGCTATAACTTGATGCAATGGCAACTCTAAATAGAACTTTAGAACTACATAATTTGGGGAGGATGGTCTGGATACCCAATTAAAGGTGACCTAAACCATATATGGGATTTAATTAGGCCCTAGTTTAATATTCTTGATTTAGGCCCTAATGTTATGTCTAATTTAGGTTTTAAATAATCAACTACATGCTGACTCTTAACTTCCATGGTGCAATACCACCCAATCACGACTAGCCCCTCCTTCACCCTCTGTTTGGTTTACTACTAAAGAAGAGGATAAGGGTTATTTGTTTTTTTCTAATTTCCCTATCTCCCTCTTCAAAAAATACAATGATGTAATGAAGTAAAGTAATATGCAGAGTCGCGCACTAATGTGCATTGGTCTAATTTTAGACCATCTATAACAAAAGTGTAATCCAATTTAATACCTAAAGGTTACCAAAATAAAATGTTGATAAGTTTCCTCTCTAAACCTAATGGATATCAAAATGAAATGTTGTAAGGTTTCCACTCAATACCTAATGAATTCTAAAATGAACTTTCATAGGTTTCACTGATGATACCTACAGGAGGTATCATTTGCACCCGATTAAACCTTATAGATACCTGTCAAGATACCTTTATGAAACCCTAAAAATAGCTACTTTAAAACCTATTTGAAACTTTAAAAATACATCAATATTTTTGTAAGGGTAGCAAATGCTAGGACTTGTTATTGTCCAAATAGGACTAAGTTCGGCCTAAACCTCAAATAAGACACCGAACTATTTTAGTACCCAAATGGGTAAATCAGGATATTGAAATGTCTAATATCCTCTAAGACTAATCCCAAGACAAAAGGGATTAGCATACGGAAGGAATTAACTTAATCTTTTGGGACCATTAGACAAATGCTAATAGGGTCAACCAAACATGAAGTCCCTCAGTGACGTTATGAACATAAAATTTGACCCTAATACTAGTGGCCTTATTCTACCACAAGGGATCCTTTTCACTTGTAAATAAAGGGCTCCCAAACTAGATAAAGCAGAGAGAGGAAAATATTCTTAACACAAACTTGGATTGTCTAAGCTGCGGAGCATTTGCTCCTGTAAGTGCCTATGTTAAGTTGATACTTCTGTTAAATAAAAGACTTATAAAAAAACCAATACGACTTTGGAAAATTCTCTTTTAATTTTCAGTTATCTACAAGCTTGCAAAGGATTCACAGTATAAGTCCGTCCTTTTCAATCACTATCCGAGGCCTGCTTCCCTCATGTCATCTACAATTTGCAGTGTCAAAGCGGTTCGGCCTTAAGAAAGCCGAACACCGACAACTTCGGCCTTATTAAACATTCCTGTAAACTTTGGCCTTCCCTAGCACTTCTCAAGCAAATGTGCATCTACCCATTGAATCACTAAAAGCAGTCACCTCATAACTGGCACCCAACAGCGTGGCCGAACACACACAACCCGAGATTCAAAAATATCGCACTCTACTGTTCTAAAGCCGTAGTAGAAGCAAACTAAATAGTTCATAACCAGCGCTCAACAGCAAAGCCGAACACCCACAACTCGAAAGTAACAACTCTCGTGTTCTCTGGGAATCAAGCATACCAGTTATTCTCATAGCTCATAACTGGAGCCCAAATGCATTTCAAACTAAATAGTTCAAACACTTAACAACAAGAATACCTGTTATTCTCAAAGCTTGTAATTCGTAATAGGTGCTAAATAGCATACCAATTTACAAGTTAATAATTGTCATACTAACAGAGTAGCCAAGCACACTATATATTTTTGGAATCAATAACTAGCACTGAACAGCAAAGCACGTATCTCAAATAAGCGGCAATAATACCAGTCAACTTCCAAGTTCATAACTGGAAAACTAACGTGGTGAGAAACATTCACCCTCTAAACCAGTGTCAAAACCAGCATTGCTAAGAAAGTCTCAACAATTTAACTGAACAAATTTTCATGACCAAGTACTTCAAGTTAGCACTTAGTAAATACTGTCCCAAATGCTAACTAACACCCAATAAAGTGTGAGTTATTCCTCAGTGCGCAAACTAGCAACCTAAAGAGAATAAGCTGTTTAGACCCCGAGCCCAAAGGGAACACCTCGCGCTCAAACACTTTTGCTCAAATAATAAGTTCTGATCCCGAGTCCTAAAGGGCACTCCTCGTGCTCTGACATATGTTTAAAGTGATTACTAATTACAAAGCTATTCTGCAAAAGCAAGAGCAGGAATAAAGCCGAAGTACAAAAAGTGCATTTCCTACAACTCAGAATTCGAATAAAGAAGCCATTGAGATGAATACCGAACAGTTAAGTGATGTAAATTCACGTAAGAGTCAAAGTTTGACTTTCTTTTGTGCAACGATCAGTGATCTAACTGCACTAAGTGAGATTGACCAATCAGTCAGTTCCATGCAAACTCACACTGGAGATGACATTATCTCTCTACTCGAAGTTCAGCAAATTTTGACTAAAGCAGGAATTTTGACTGTCCACAATTTCTTGACCTTACGCAACAAGTCGCTCAAGCGATCAATAAGCTTGAAAGGACATGTTCGGACTTAAAGTCTGATTGAAACTTGGTCTACGCAGCACTAACGTCAAGCGTAACCTCGTCTACCAAAAAAAGTTAGACGAACTTGAAAAATGTCAGAAGGAGCTAGAGCAAGCTCTAGCTGACACTGTGAGATAAGAACTCACAACCTTCTAACTACAGTTCTACAATCTGGGAGGGGGTATCTAAATGTCTCGATCATTACTGGCCCTCCTACAAACCCAATTGGGTACAAAGCTTCAGTCGCTTTGGCCTTAATCAGTCCAAACTCTGGATGTTCAGTGACTCTTGGACTAGCAAGTGCATCCACTGCTAGTACCGATGATACTACCATAAATAGGGTAAGTTGAAAAAGAATCGACTACAGTGAATAAGTATTCACTGAGGCCAATGTAACCTCTGAGGTTTTTGCACCTATAAAGAAGTTCTCTGGAAAAGGAGACTTCGTCGATAGTTGGTGGGAACAGGTTTAGTTCATAATCGACGTTAACAAATTAACCGAAGAGCAAGGATATGATGACCTCTTCTGGTTATTAAACGGCGAAACGCAAAGCTTCTGGTTTAAGGAGAGATATACCTCCAAAACCCTTCGCCAAAGAAAAACTGCTTTCTTCTCTCGATATGGAGCATACGAGACAGATATTGTGCTGTGCAAACAAATTACTCGACTCAAGCAACACGAGTTTAAATCAACTCAAGAGTTCATCGAACTCATCATGTCTAAGTACCACAAAATGTCGTACTTACCCATGCCTCAAATGATAGTAAAAGTCATTTTTCTGGCCTTACACCCCACTATATCCTGTCATATAGATGTTGAATAGGTTAAGGACCATGTGCAGCTTAGAAAGCAAGCATTGAAGCAAGTAAACATGCTTCTGTCTGTGCAACAATAGTGACAGGTAATCAAAATATAAATCTGGTATGCTGAATGCAGGCCAGCCAGTGATACCACTAACTGAAGCTCAGATTGGATGGAGTCATTCCAAACCAAGTGTTAGTTACCATAGAACAAGTAACACATGCCAATCTCAAAATCAATATCAAGGCTCGACTCAGAACCAACAATCTAGTTCTCATAATGGTCAGAGACAAAGTTGCTTGAACCATTATCTAATAAGAGGCACAAGTGAAAATCCACAGCCTGCCCAAAAAACTGTGCCTAAGCCGAACATTATGGCAACATAGAACACTGCTTCAGTGAAGCAGAATAGGCTTCAGTACATGAATCTAGATGACCTTCTGTCAATCGAAACCATAAACCTTGTCCCAGAAACACAACTAAATAGTAGGGTCTGTGGCAACAAAGGTGCAAACACACTTAATTGTCCTAAAGGGTGTAGAAATTAGTTTGTAAATAACTTAGTCAATCTACCAGTTCGACAACAGCTGAACACAGCTATCGCCACAACCTCGCAATCAGGAGACCTATTTGTCTATGCAAAATGTAGCTTGGCAGGTGTGGAACATCAAGTACTACTTGATCCAGGAGCAAAATTTTCCTTGGAGGTAAATAACTCCACGAGCAACTACAGAGTCAAGGATGTCTTATGACTCGTTGCAGACATAGTGCACAACTTGCAGACCAGCTGAAAAATTGTTAACCGCGTCAAGAAGCACAGATCCCTGGTCTGTTATCCTCAGAAAAATTAAAGACAGATGGTCCTTATTGTAGTTAAATACATTTCTATTTTATTGATCCTTCCATGACAGTAGCGAACAAAAAACCAATGCACTCCACTGCGTTTGTAACAACAACAAAAAAACAATATGGTAAGGAAAAAACCAAGCCCCTACAGTGGCGCCATCTGGGCCACTCCACCTTAGCTATGGTAAGGGGGGAGGTAAGCCAAATTATCATTAAGAATTGAACTAATTAATTTTTATTTTTTCCACCAATTAATTTATTTGGTTTTTCTCCATTTCAGGATTTTTCTTCAGGTTGTCTTTTTGGGCAGGACAGCAACCAGGTGAACCAGTAAAGTTAGAATCATCATTCTAATTAAATAATAAAACTTCCAGGATGCGCCACCCCTAAAGAACAATTGCCCCCGTGGCGAGTCTTCCCTTAAAGATACGAGGTCCGGTCACAGAGGTAAGGAGTCAGCGCAGATATCCTGCTTGCTCCCCACGAAGCAAATTTTAAATACCCCTTTCCGAAAATGGTCCCTGATGAACCGAAGTTTTATCACGAAGTATTTGGTCGTGTTATTTTCGACCTCATTCGTTATTGCGTTAATCACCGACTCGTTGTCGAGGAACAAGGTGGGTTACAGGATGATATCAGGTAGAAAGGGATGTGCTTCCTCCAAGAACTTACATAACCAAAGTAGCTCCTTTACCAGATCAACCGAGGCCATGATCTTGGCCTCAATGGTTGATTGAGCTATGATGGTCTGACGCGAAAATCTCCAGCACACTAGGGATTGGCCAATAATTACCAATATCCGGGCCCTGTGTCTCACAATGATGCCCTTTAAGTCCCACTTGTGGGTAAACACCCACCTGCAGCCCAGGACCTTCTGTTTCTCCAAAGGTGGTACAGACTCGTTGACCTTGCGCTTTTTGAGGACCTGCAACTCGTCCTCCAAAGCTTCCAGCCATTTATAAGAATCCGGGGCTGAAATTGCATCGCTAAACGTTGTTGGATCATAATCCACGACGTTCACCTCAGCCTTACTCCTAGTGCCTGAAATACAGTTACCCGCTCGTCCGGAGCTTTGGATTCATTGGGCCGATCCTCAGTCCTTTAGTCTGTCGGGTCAATTTTGAACTCCCCCTAAAATGTGTTGAGTAGGGAAAAGTCAAAGTCGTAGTCATACTCGACTCTATTGTCCCGGCAGTACATGCTGATCTCATTGGTGGAGCAAAAATGCCTACCACCATAATGATAGTAAACGTCAGCACGTAGCACTATCTGTCTGGGTTTAATTTCCCGTCGCCAGATGGATGGTGGCTGAACAGTCGGGGATTACGAGTTACTAACAGACTCGTGGGCGCCTCCGCGGTAGGAACACCGGCCTTGGGGTCTTCGGCAGGAAATTCGTCCGGAGCTTCCTGTCCGAGTTCTGGCAAGGACATTTGTCCTGTGGATCGATCGTCGGGACCAGTCCCCATGATTGCCTCATCAACCCGAACTTGACTAGACTCGAAGATGCAGCCTAGTTCCGGGTTTGAAGAAGCAGTACCTCCTAGTTGTTCGTGCGTAGCTAATTAATATCCCACTAACGGAAGTGTAATCGAGTTTCCTCTGCCGTTAAGCCTGAGGGACAAAGCCGTACACCTTGCTCCCCATGTGTCGGATTTGGCCAAGGTTCGGCGTATACCCCTTAAGCTGCTCGTAAGGGGAACTCATGTTAACTATTCGTTAGAGCAGTCGATTTTTCAGGTAGGTGAAGGTGTGAAATTCTGCCTAAAACTTGTTACCCAAACTGGAGTCGCATAACATGACTGAGATATCCAGAATAGCTGTCTGATGGAACCGTTCAGCTACTCCATTCATATGTGGAGAGTAGACATTCGTGCGCAGATGTCTAATCCCCCTCTCCGCATAGAATCTTTCAAACGGTTTGGAGCAGAATTCTCCCCCGTTGTTGGTCTTTATTGCCTTCACCTTATGACCAATCTGGTTCTCCATTCAGGCGATGTAGCTTGAGGCCATGCGAGTAATCGTCGATCAGTTCCAGACAGTACCGACAGCCTGTACCCAAAGAGCCTGTACTCGAAGGGAAAGCAATCGGCCCCCACACGTCTGCATGGATCAGTTCCAGTGGTTCCTTTGAATAGATTTTATCCTGTGCCGTGTGGGTTGGTTGTCGCATTTTACATTCAAAACACATCTCACAGTTCCGTGGCTTATCTGTCAACTTTAGCAGACCACAGAAATGCTGAGACCTTGACATTTGCAGGATCGTGTCCTGACTAATGGGGCCAAGTCTCAGATGCTACAATTTCAAATTCAAAGATTGGGCCAACCCACTAGTGGCCGACACCGACATTAGCGGCAACAATTTCTTGCCCAAGCCCATCCAGGTACAGCCTGCTGATTTGCTAATCTGGGAGGCTGATAGGAGATTTCTCCTACCTGACTAAGCATATGCAACATCACCGATGGCAGTAATACGCTTTTGGCCGCTTACCACGGAAGGAAACTAGACAGTTCCGACAATCCGGAATGTCCTAGAATAAGAATACATGTCGATGGGTGCGTTTCCTGGTACTCCGTGAACCAGCGGCGATCAGGACATATGCTTACGCCAGCCCCTGAATCTTAAGTCCACCGATCGTCGTTATCCTCGTTGGCGGTTAGTGCCACAATAAGGATGTTGAACCCGGCTCATTACCTGGGAATCATCACGTTGTCGGTGGTACCCCCGGACTTGCACCCAGAGCGACATTCTTTCTTCCCCTTCCTCTTGCCTTGCAACACTTGATTTCGGCACCTGCTGCGTTGCAGGGCCTGCAGGGACCAGCTGCATGAGCACGTGCGAGTGGTCTTTGGAATAGCACCCTGTGCCCTTAACCCGAGGTTAACCCGGCAGGTCTCTTTTAAATGACCCTTCTTCCCATAACGGGAGCAGGTCCGAGTCGCGGTCAGTCCGGTCTGTGCCTTGCGCTGCAGCAGCTCCGCGGAAGGAAGCAAGGACATCACCCCCGGCATCCGTGCTAAACCGGCTGCGCCTGCCACCCGGGTATACCTAATGCTGTTGGCCTTAGCAAGCAGGGCTGCCTTGACTTTTGCAGGAACGAAGTCCGCGTCAGGCCAAGTGTGTAGAAGCTTGATTTTCAAATCGAAGCTCGGAGGCCTTCGGCGACTGAAATTCCAAGTCCAAGTCATCGACCCGGCGACCCGCTTCTTCCAGTTGGAGAGTTACACGCTCCACCCGAGCGATGTAGCTCTTGATGGAGTCGAGATGTTCCATCCGCAAGGACTGGAACTGGCATCGCAACTGCCAACATCGATAGATCCTTTTCAGGGTAGTTGGCTCATAAGTATGTTGTATATGAGCCAACACCTCCCTGCATTGGGTTCCAGTGAACCCCTGGCAGAGTGTCTTCCTAATCCTAGGATGGACCGAAAAGAAGTTGATAAAGTAAGCCTTTTAGCACCTGTCCGCGAACCTTTTCCGATCATCCTGGGTGGCGGCATTTTCGGGATCCTTGCGGCCCTTACTCACAAACCGCAGCAGGGACTGGTACATCAATGCGACCTCCGGTTCCTTATACCAGGTCGCATAATTTGACTCGGTGAGGAGGGATATCCTAGGCAAACAATCCGCAGAAGGAAGCGAAAAGCCAAATACATCAGCCATATTTTACCGGAAGAATGGTATAGTGCAAATTTTAAATTTCAAAGAAGTCACGCGGACAAGAAGCGATGTCGAGAAGCCACACACGCCTACACCCGTCACGACGGAACTCCAGTTCACGAAGAACCCCGAACGAACGATGACGCTGAATTAAAGAAACTAAAAGAACCCCGAGCTTCTTTAAATAAAAGTAAAGGGGTAGCTTACCTGCGTTACCTAGTGGCCGTCCTGTCCTGGTGACGTCGTCCCGACGAAAACCTAAAACGGAAAGGAACGATTAATTAACGGATGAATATTAATTAACTTACCCCCCCCCTTTACTTACGATAGTGAAGTTGGAGTGGCCCAGGTGGCGCCACTGTTGGGGCTTTTTGGTTTTTTTGGGCGAACGCCATTTTGTTTTGTTGATGTCGACGCGTTGCCATGGACACAGGTGGCTCTTCCTGATCGTGGATTCTGGAATTTAAAAAAAAGGTTGAAATGGAAAACTGTGAGTTTTCGGGGTTTTTTACACATCCACGGCTTTACTTAACAACATGGTAGCAGAGCGTTGTTTTCTTGCTCGTCACTCAACTTTTTTGACAGCCAAAATAACGGACGATCGAGAGATCCGTTTTTGCTGTTGACTGGCGGTTCTGACGGCCAATCACGTCGGTCAAGGTTCGCGATTCTACGACTCCCGTGTTTATTTGTTGGCTGTCCAACAATGGCTCCCTGGATTGGACGCGTGCGGATCGCCGAACGCGCCCATCACCGCCGCTATTGGGGCCATTGGAAGCCACAGTTGTTGTTGCCGAGTGGGATCGGCCAAGTGCTGTGATTGGCAGTTTTTTTTTCGCCACGTGTGTTTTTGTGTGCTGCCGCCATTGTTGGACAGGCCCGCCACTCGGGGGTTTGTAGGATCGCGGGGGCCGCTGATTTTGTTGAGCGGACACCAATCGACAGCCTGGGTTTTTTCAACCGATTCTAAGTGGACGCTGCCGGTGAAATCATCGCCGCCGTTATTCGACGGTGTTGAAGGATCAATCGGGGGCCACCTCCTCGCGAAAGGGAACGTTTTTCACGCTCGCAAACAAACGGCAGCAACGTGACGACTTCCGCTGCGTTCGAATGCACTTCAGGAAACGTTTTCCATGCCGGGGAGGGAATAAACGCGTTGCCAATGTTTTCCGTGTATTGTTTTTTGACACCAATGTTGGGGTTATAATTGTTCATGCCAGTGTTTGATTGTGTATAATCATTGATTGTCCTGATGCACTTTTACTTCCAGGTTTTCGTCAGGACACCGTCATCTGGGACCGGGAACGGACTCCAGGTCACGCAGGTTTGGGTTTTTGCTCAATGCTCTTGATCCCGATGTCCTTTTGTGGGTACTGTGTCATCCTCCACTAGCGGTTTCAGAGGTTCAGATCCCGCGAGTCGGTCCTTCTGGCTGGGAGGTCGGTTTTTTTTCGCGTACTTCTAAAAACCACGGCATTGTTTGTTGTGGTCTTGTTGGACTGGAGTCTTATCGCGACGTGTTGGGCGTGTGGATTTTCAACGATGCTTCGTGCTTGCGTGACTCCGCCCAAAGATGGAACACCTTGAATCCATCGAGAGAACATTGCCCGGGTTGAGCGTGTAGCTCTTCAACTGGAAGAAGCGGGTCGCCAGGTCGATTACATGGACTTGTTGTTCAAGATGCTTATAAGTCTTTCTCCGAGCTTGGATTTGAAGATCAAGCTCCTCCACGCTTGGCCTGACGCGGGTTTCGTTCCAGCGAAGGTCAAGGCAGCCTTGATTGCTGAGGCTAACAGCATCAGGTTATTCCGGGGGGCGAGCACAGCTGGATCAGCGGGGAGTGCCTGGAGCGATGTTCTTGCTTAATTCCGCGGTGCAACATCAACGCCGCCAGGAAAAGCACCCTCCGGACCGACCAAGACCCGAACCTGTTCCCGTTGCGGGAGGAAAGGTCACCTTCGAGAGACCTGCCGGGTAATCTCGGGTCAGGCGGACAGGGTGCCATACCCTAAACGACCCCTTATGTCTCGATGCAGCCTGTATCTGCAGGCCCTGCAGCGCAGCAGGCACAGAAGTCAAATGGGGCGAAAAGCAAGTGGAAGGGGAAGAAAGTGACTAGCTCTGGGGGCAAGTCCGGGGGAACCATAGACAACGTGACCATTCTTGGGGAATAGGCAGGATTTGACATCCTCGTTGTTGCACTGACTGCTGACGAGGGTAACGACCATCAGTGGACTTGTGATTCCGTGGCGGGCGTGAGCATATGTCATGATAGCCGCTGGTTTACGGAGTACCAGGAAACAACCCCCATCAACATGTACTCTTATTCTGGAACATTCCGGATTGTCGGTAAAGGTACAGTCGTGTTTTCTTCCGAGGTGAACGGCCAAAAGCGTCTCACTGTTATCCGTGATGTCGCATATGCTCCGTCAGGTAGGAGAAATCTCCTCTCAGCCTCCCAGATTAGTAAATCAGCAGGTTGTACCTGGAAGGGAGCGGCTGACAAATTTCGGGTTTTCGACAAACGGGGTGTTTAAATTCTAAACATTAAAAGGAAAGACCATCTGTATCATGTGACAACGGTGCCTCGACCCGACTTGGGCAAGAAATTGTTGCAGCCAGTGTTGGTGTCGGCCACTGCTGGGTTGGCCCAATCTTCTAATTTAAAATTGTGGCATCTGAGACTTGGCCACATCAGTCAGGATACGATCCTGCAAATGTCAAGGTCTCAGCCTTTCCATGGTCTGCTGAAGTTGATAGATAAACCACAGAACTGTGAGGCGTGTTTCGAATGTAAAATGCACTGACCAACCCACCCGGAACAGGATAAAATCTATTCGAAGGAATTACTGGAACTGACCCATGCGGACGCATTGGGGCCGATTGCTTTGCCTTTCGGGTACAGGCTGTCGGTACTATCTGGCACTGACCGATGATTACACGCGTTCGTGAAAAGTGTATCCCCTGCAACGCAAGGACTAGGTCATGGACAATATCTCCAGTTATATCGCTTTAATGGAGAACCAGACTGGTCACAAGGTGAAGCCATAAAGACCGACAACGGGGAAGACTTCTGCTCCAAACCGTTTTTAAGGTTCTATGCGGAGAGGGAAATTAGACATCTCGCACGAGTGTCTACTCTCCACATATGAATGGGGTGGCTGAACGGTTCAATCAATTGGCCGTTCAAGCTATAAGAGTCATGCTACGCGACTCCGGTTTGGGCAATAAATTTTTAAAAGAATTTCTCTACACCTTTACCTACCTTAAGAATAGACTGCCTTAATGAATACTTGACATGGTTTCTCCTTATGAGCTGCTTAAAGGGTATACGCCGAACCTTGCCCACATCTGATCCGTGGGTAGCAAGGTCTATGGTTTTGTCCCTCAGGCTCAACGGAAGGGAAAATTCGATGACACTTCCGTTAGCAGGGTACTTATCGGCTACGCTCGAACGACGAGAAGGTACCACTTCTTCAACCCGGAACTAGGCCGCATTTTCGAGTCTAGTCAGGTTCGGGTTGACTAGGCAATCATGGGGACCGGTCCCGACGATCGCTCCACAGGACAGATGTCCTTACCAGAACTTGGACAGGATGCTCCATACAATTTTCCTGACGAGGCTCCCAAATCCGGTGTTTCTACCGCGGAGGCGCCTACGAGTCCGTTTTTAACTCGTGATCCCCCGACTGTGGAGTCTTCCACACGGAGACGGGTTCTTCAACCCAGACCGACAGGGCAATGTGCTGATGTCTATTACTACCTGGATAAAAAGCCATTTTTGCGTTACCAATGAAATCAGCACGTACTGCCGGGACAACAAGGTCGAGTATGATCACGACTTTGACTTCTCCCCACATAACACTTTTCAGAAGGAGTTTAAAATTGGCCCGGCAGACAAGGGGACTGAGGATAAGACAAAGAAATCCAAAGCTCTGGACGAGCGGGTTCCTGTATCCTCAGGTACTAGGAGTAGGACTGAGGTGAACGTCATGGATTCTGATCCAACGATGTTTAGCGATGCAATTTCGGACCCGGACTCCGATAAATGGCTGGAAGCTATGGAGGACAAGTTGCTTGTCCTCAAACAACGCAAGGTCTACGAGTCCGTACCGCCTCAGCGGAGACAGAAGGTTCTTGGCTGCAGGTGGGTGTTTATCTGTAAGCATGACTTGAAGGGCATCGTGGTGAGACACAGGACTGTCTTGTTGCTAAAGGGTTTCAGCAACGGAAGGGTTTAGACTTCACACATGTGTATAATCCCGTGATAAACTTCACGCTCGTCCGTGTCGTCTTCCTTCTGCTTGTTGTGTTCGGGGGTTAGCTGCATTGCCATCTCGACGTCAAGTGCGCTTTTCTGTATGGCACGCTTGACAAACCCACCCTGATGGAACATCCACCAGGGGCGACCCAAACTGATGGATGTGTCTGGCGCCTGAATAAGTCTTTGTATGGCTTACACCAAGCAGGAAGATGCTGGTGAAGAACCTTGCATAAGGAACTGCAACGGCAAGACTTCATACCGTTCGACAGTGTCAAATGCGTTTATCGTCTACGGTGGGATGGTCATGGTATACGTGGACAACTTGTTGGTCCTGGGAAAGAATGACAACGCAATTGACGAGGTCATTGCTAAACTGTCTTGGGTCTGTGATCTTAATGATCTAGGACCGGTGACGACTTTCCTGGGCATTAACTTCTGACAGGACGATGATGGTAACATCATCATGGACCAGGAGTAGTATATTGACGCCCTCAGCCGGAAACTAGACATGATCCCCACACGATTTTTTAAGAAGCCTCTTCGAGTAGGAACGGTCTTCTCTTGTGAATTAATTAGTAACGAAGAACAGGCGATTCCAGATCCATACCGGAGTGTTATAGGCTCATTGCTATACATAGCCAGGATGACGCGACCGGACATCTTGGTCGCTGTTAATACCTTAGCGAAGTTCAGTAGCTCGCCGTCTATACAGGCCTGGCATCAGGTGGAGAACTTAGTCAACTACTTGCGACAGACCAAAAATAAAGGTCAAGTTCTCTTTAAGAGTCATGATGTTAAGGTTCGGGCGTTCACTGACGCATCGTGATGCATTTCTAATTTGTTTAAATAAAAGTAAAAGGGGTAGCTTACCTGCATTACCTGGTGGCCGTCCTGTCCTGGTGATGTCGCCTCGACGGAAATCTAAAACGGAAAGGAACGATTAATTGACGGATGAATATTAATTAACCTTCTTACCCCTTATACTTACGATAGTGAAGTTAGAGTGGCCCAGGTGGCGCCACTGTTGGGGCTTTTTGGTTTTTTTTGGCGAGCGCCATCTTGTTTTGTGGATGTTGAGGCGTTGCCATGGACACAGGTGTCTCTTCCTGATCGTGGATTCTAAAAAAAAAGGTTGAAATAGAAAACTGTGTGTTATTTCGGGTTTTTTTACACATCTACGGCTCTACTTAACAACACTTCTTGCCAGAAGGACCGACGCGCAGAATCCAGTACCTCCAATAAGATGATCCCAAAAACAATAACCCTAATTGCCCCGAAAAAAGAAAAACCAAACATGCTTTCACCTGGTAGTTGCCCTGTTCCAGGAAGATGGCCCATTAAAGGTTCTTAATTGTAGAAAAAAAGATTATGGGAAAAACAAAATCAAGCAGTTAAACATGTTCAAAACATTAATTCAGTGCATTAACGAGTGGTCTCTCCACTTCTAACAGGTAACCACAAGACTGAAGATGCACCACGCCCCTTTGCACACCCAAAACGAATCACACTAATACAAACTCACTAAATTGATTAACCCAAAAATCAACATCGTGATAGCAAATTTAAAAAACCGTGGCCGTGAAAGTTCAATTAACGGTTAATTAGCCTTGAACACATTGAATTTCACGACCACACATTGGCTGTACGTTGACGAAATGTCGAGATTGCTTCCCGAACGATCACTGGACGATCCGCCTCTAATAGTGGTTATGAAATAGGAGCTACATCCCCTTTGGTTGCCTGGGCATTGGCAATCTCCAATTGGCGATCTATTGGCGTCCAGGCCACAGAACAAACACACGTGGCGGGCAGAACGAACAATAACAGTCCGAAGGGGACGGAGGCTAACTATTGGCCCACGAAAAACGTTAATTCGCGGCAGGCGGTACAACCGGTTCCTGGCGATTAGCCTGTCGTGAATTCTCGGCCGCGGTCAGTCGTCGAAAACATCTACTAATCGGGCATTAATGCACAGCATAAGGATTGCCAACAGCTGTTCTTGACTATCGCATTATTTGGAATGTATAGTTATACGAGAATGCTGATGGGAGCTCGAAATTGTGCAGCTTACTGTCAACAGGTTGTAGATGATCTGTACGTCGGTAGAGATACTTTTGAAGAACATCTTCTTGATTTACATAGAATCTTAAACAAGTTTGGCCAAAGGAACTTTGTATTCAACAGAAAGAAATGCGAGATTTTCATGAAAAGGCCTCTCTTCCTAGAATTAAACAACTCAAATCTTTCCTGGCCTCTTGCAAGTGGTTTGGAAAGTTTATACTTGACTTATTTACCATTGCAACATTTTTGCATGAATTGCTAAAAAAGGATGAACTGTTTGTTTTCACCGATGCCTGCAAACAGGCTGTGGACAAACTGAAACACCATCTCTGCACAGCCCCAATCCTAGCTCAGCCTGACTTCGATAAGTTTCCACTTCTATGCGGACGCAAGCTATGAAGCCATGGGAGAAGTACTCGGACAAGGTGAAGGAGATGACTTTTGAGTAATAGAATACACCTCGAAGTATTTCAACTTAGCTCAAACGAACTATTATCCAAAAGAGAAAGAAGCCCTAGCTGTATTCTAAGCAGTTCAGAAGTTCCGTAGTTATAAGGATGGGTTGGCCTTCGTCGTTCATAATGACCATGCTTCCCTGAGACAGATTATCAAAACTAAGGAACCCAAAAGCAGAGTAGCTTGCTGGCTAATGGAAATCTAGCAGTTCGTATTTGATGTAAAATACATCCCTGGAGAATTAAACAATTTAGCAGACTTGTTATCTTTTACCTCAGGACAATCAGATCCTGTGGTAAACATCCACCATTTCTTGGTTGATGAAAAGCCAATCAGTGCAGAAGAGTTTCACGAAATGCAACTCTTAGACCAGCAGTGCAATCACATCATCTGAGCCAGAGAAGCTGAGGATGACCCAAGTGACACTGAAGGTCGAACATTCACCAATAGAGGATACTCCCTGTCTTATGGAGTCCTCTATAGGATCATGGACCCCTCACTACATGAGGATCCTAAACTAATGGTTTCCGCTGTCTTACTGCAAAGAGTCCTCTAATGGAACCATGATGCACCTGACGCAAGGCATCCTTACATAAATGCCACTATAAGTAATATATCCAAATAGAACTACTAGCCTGGACTCAGGCAACAAACACAAACATATGTTCTACAGTGCACGGAGTGTCAAAGGTCTATGAACACTGCAGACAAAACTCCAGTTTCTTCGCCTCCTATACTCCTAGGTTCGATTTCATAGCTATCGACCTAACCCAGTCACAAATGCTGGAAGCAAACACATCTTCTTAGCATGTGACATTGATATCGGATGGGTCAAACTCTTCCCAGTCTTTGATTCAAAGGCCAAAAAATATCTCAAACCTTAATCGAAGAAATCTGTCTTTGATTATTGACCCCAAAATTTGTCTGATTCAAGTTGCAAAACATTGCACAATATCATCCCCAAGCCAATCCTGTGGAAAGGAAACACGAGGACGTAAGTCAAACTTTCCATAGCTATGGAAAACACCCACAACACATGGGATGAGCATCTTGAAACTGTAAGATAGGCTATAAACTCAAGCCCAAGCTCAGTGACTGGAGAAAGTGCGTTTTTCCAAACCCTTTGGTCGAACACCCAAATTACCTCATGATAATGTTTTCAAGTTCAATGACATCTGTCATGATCCACTATTCTGCAAAAACAAGTTCTCAGAATTCCTGTAAATACTTTCCAGCAAACTCCTAGCATGACGAGATAAACTTAAACAAGCTAAGGATGACCGAAGATTAAAACACAATCTTCGAGCAATCACCTATGATTTTCAGATCGGTGATAAAGTGTGGCTAACTTCTTGAGCACAGAGTTTTGCACACAAGGGTTTTACCACGAATTTAACCCTTAAAAGAGATAGGATTTACCTAATCCACAAAATCATCTCACAAACAACCTTTAAGGTGTGGGATTCGTCTGGAGTCTACAACGACAGAGACTTGACTTAAGCCGAAGATGAGGACGATACAACTCCTATACTTCGAACAAAGTCTCAAGGAAGCCCTAACAAGTGTTCAGACTTATCCTGCATGCAACATGCATGCCTAGTATCCAATACTGATACTACCTTGAAACAAAAGAGTATGAAAAATCGTGGCAGACTTGCCAAAAACATGTCCAAGGCACCTAAAAAGGGCCTTGTGAACTCAAGTACAGGCGTAATTACGCATACTAGATCAGGTCGAGTTTCCAAACCACCTGACAAAGTCAACAACTTGAGAATACAAGATGTGTCCTACGAGATGGGATTGCTGATTGATAAGTATGGTTCGGACTTAGTCACCACAGTATGGCAATTTACTGAGGCTTATGTCCGCCAACAAGACATTGTAGATCCTAATGAACTGGACTACGTTCAAAGATGTCTGACAATCTCGCATTTTTGAGAACGCACAATGATGTTTAAAGTTTGCCAAACACAAACTATTTGTTGGAAAAGGGATGGGATCCTTCCATGGCACAAAAGTTTGTTAACGCAATCAGTCCGAACTTTTATAATAATGCCAAAGTCCAAACATGGAACTGCTATACGAATATGTTGGCCAAGCTCGAACTTCGAACCAGGAAGCAATTAACCTGCTTCGATTAATGGTCAAATGGAACGTGTCCTGGAAGACTGCAGACTGGTATAAATAATAACGGCTAGTGATCAACAAGTCATAGAAAACGTTCTTGAATGTAGTATTTTGCAGCAAGCTCGTGAAATCACCAGCCAACTGCCACCGCCAAGTCCAACGCATCCAGTAGCCGAAGAAATAACCGAACTTCCTTCCATGCTTTCAACGTTGTCTAGATCCCCTAGACCAACTCAACGAAAGGCCCTGACTCTTCGTAAAACTACTAAGGGCATCGAAGAAGCCGAAAAAGTCCGAACCAGCTACAGTTTAGTCTTCGGCACCTAAACAGTCCGAACCTGAACAGTCTGAACTAAATCAGTTCGAACTCGACTCATCTAACTCAGCAGCCGCTGATGACTCGCCAATGGCCGAAATAACTCCTGCAACCACGGAGAAAAGGAAAAGGTCTCCTACTCCACAACCTGGACCATACTCGCGTCCAGATGCTCTGGTGTTTTAAATACCTAGGAAGATGGCATCAACAATTATGGCCAAATCAATGAAGCGTCATCCCACAGTATCCAGTAAGATCGTCAAGAGATCAAATCCATCCAGAAAGGGCCAAATATCTCTAATAAAGCTGCTGTCATCTGCTGATCAGAAAAATCGCTGCACACACTCGCTCTCGGGAGTACACTAATAGGACGGGACGATCTTGGACCCACTTCTCAAAGTTTACCGGAGAACCACTAATTCTTTGAAAATATTTTATTAAGCCTCCCCAAAACCTGGAAGGTTCCCCTGCCATGCAACAATTGTTGTGCTGTGTTTCGTGACGCGGTGAAAATAATTGTTCAGTTTAATATTGTTTTTACTTAGATTTATTTATTTACACAAAGATATATTTACAATATAATGAACACACCGTAATACTATGAAAGGCTCGTCCATAAGACCCCTTCTTTGGGTGAGAACCTATAGAAGAACAGGAAACAGAAAAAAGAAATAAATAAGGTTTTTAGAATAAAACTCATTTATTTAATGAAAGGGGACTTTCCTCCAGTTTTTGGGAAGAAGTTGGAATGGTCATCTGGAAACGTTGTGTCAGCCATCTTGGTTCGATGACATGTCCAGCAAACTCTGTTTTTGGCCGCCGTCGAGGCTGGGCGAGCTTTTCATCCCTCTTGCACCAAAGAAAAATATGATGAAATCGTCATTATTGTTTTGTAAATGCAAATTTCGATGTCCTGAATAAATATAGCCAACTTACCTTATTCGTCTATGGGTTTCTTGGTTGGTCGTTTAACCTGCAAGAAAGAAGAATGATAATTATTCCTCAGCAATATCACGTCAAAATAGTGCGTTACAGGCTAAAGATCATTACGTCTACTTACTTCCACCCAAAACCTGGAGATAGAGATTAAGACGTCTGGAAGGAGTTAACAACGTTTCACAGACTACTAAACTGCAAGAAATGCTGTTACTAATGCTTTCATCACAAGCGGTATGAATCGTGCATTACGCACTGAGACGGTGACTACCAGATTTCGCCATCACGACGACTCACGACACCACTTGAAAAACCTACCTACCTCATCACAGATCACAACGTGGACATCCTCAACATGATGCTCGAGCGAGTCCACGATCCCGATTACTACATGTAATCTAAGATGTCAGCAGCACAACGTTTATTTGTTTACAGTCAAAATTGTTGCGTTATCCCTTTGTGTAAGTAGTTCATGTGCACATTTTTGTAAAATTTTACCAAGTATCAGTGTCTCTCTCGTAGGTTAGGACTGTATTTTTGTAATTTAAAATTAACTCAATTTGGCCCGCTAAATAATATAATTTCCCTCAAACAAAAACTTGTTTAGAAGCATTAGGGGGTATAGAGCGTATCACCCTATTACTTCTTCATTTATGACTAGCAAATGCTAGGACTTGCCATTGTCCAAATAGGACTAACTTCGGCCTAAGCCTCAAATGAAATGCCGAACTATTTTAGTACCCAAATGGGGAAATCAAGATATTGGAAAGTCTAATATCCTCTAGGACTAATCCCTAGACAAAGAATATTAGCATACGGAAAAAATTTACTTAGACAAATAATAATTGGGTCAACCAAACATGAAGTCCCTCATTGATGTCATGAACATAAAATTCGACCCCTAATACTAGAGGTATAATTCTATCACATGTGAAACCTTCCACTTGTATATTAAGGGCTCCCAAACTAGCTAAAGCAGAGAGAGGAAAAGATTCTTAACACAAACTTAGATTGTCTAGGCTGCAGAGCATTTGCTCCTGTAAGCGCCTATGTTAAGTTGATACTTCTGTTAAATAGAAGTCTTAGAACAAAAAACCAATACGACGTTGGAAAATTCTCTCTTAAATTTCAGTTATCTACAAGCTTGCAAAGGACTCACAGTATATGTCCTTTTCAATCACTCTCCGAGGCCTGCTTCCCTCATGTCATCTTCAATTTGCAGTATCGAAGCGGTTCGGCCTTAAGAAAGCCGAACACCGACAACTTCGGCCTTATTAGACATTACTGTCAACTTCGGCCTTCCCTTGCGCTTCTCAAGCAAAGATAAATCTATCCATTTAATTACTAAAACCAGTCACCTCAACACGTTAAAAGTAGTAAATTTTAATAAAATGCGATCAGGTGGACAGATCTGATTGCAAGGGCCACAATGAGATCGAGGCAGTGGGGGAGTGTCCGGAGGCTGAAATAACAAGCATCACCCTCACATTTGCAAAGGTTTTACGAGGGGAGGCAAAGGACATCCGAACAGGCGTAGACAGTGCGGGAGTTTGGAACAGAACAAGTCCACGTACAGCAGCAGCAGGGAATTGGGTAAATGGACCTGGCCAAAGGGTAATCAATTTGGGATGGTGGAAGAGATGGAGACAGTGCCAGCAACTGAACCCATAAAAAGAGATGAATGGGTCAAAGTGGGTGACTCGAGCTCTACGGGAGGCAGCTGTAAAGTTTATAGATGAAGGATGGAGGATCATAAACGTCGCCAGCAGTGGAGCCACCGTAAAAAAATTATGGTGAAAGATGAAGACGTTAAAGTCTGTTCGGCGGAAACCAAACTGGTATTAATTTATTTGGGCACAAATGATTTAAGAGAGCGATGCCCGAAGAAAGTGATTCAGGCATTCAGGGACATCATCAGGTCACTAAAAAGCCAAGGGAAGGAGGTTATGATTTTGGGAGTCCTACCACGGCTAACCTTGCAGATGGAAGCACTCGAACTTCACTTTTTGCTGTGAGATTTAAGTATAGAAGAGGACGTTATTTATATAAAAAATTAGGACTTTTTCTGGAAGAGAAGATATTTGTTTGGGTGGGATGGGCTCCATTTTAACATGGAAGGTAGTAGGGAGCTGGCAAAAAGATGGGCAGGGGCCACAAGGGACAACATGGATAAAAAACTAGTAGAAGACCATGCCGCAACAAGGCAGGGATCAAAGGGGTATGCAAAAGGGTCAGCAGGAGTTTGTCAATGGGGGATTGTTTAGGGACAGAAGTACATACAGGAGAAGGCATACAAGGAGATATAAAGTGGGTGTAGACAAAACATCTAGGACTAATAATAAAGGAAATCAGTACAGAAGTAGAAAGGGGAGAGAAAATAATTCATATATTCAGATAGGTTTTGCAAATATGAATGGCCTTAGAAACGAAGTTAAATGGAAGCTACTAACAAAGTTGATTAAAAAACAGGACCTGGACATTATAAGGGTGGCGGAAACCCACCTACGGGGGGAAGAAACACTAACGGAGGTAGACTGAGACCAGTATCAACTATTGTCAAGAAGTCCAGATGAAAAACAGAAGGAGGATAGGTGTTTTATGGAAGAAGGGGTTAAAATTGGGACTATTGCTGTGGAGGAAAGGTGCACAAATGGGTGCAAGTTTTCGGGTCAAGCATTAAGCTGGCATTGTGTGGTTTATATGGCTGTGGAAGGATCCAACAAGGAGTGGAATCAGTCTATATATGCTTGCTTTTTAAAAGATATGAAATGCCTATGAGAGAAAGGGTTCTGTGTGCTAATCACAGGGGATTTTCATGGCCACTTACAAGAGCTGGATGAGACTGACAATGATAATGGCAAGATGTTGCATGGTTTTGCAGAGTAATGATCTTGCAATTGTGAATATCTTGCCAGTTTGCAGGGGGAAAACAACTTGGACTAACGGGAGGGTGTCGTATGCCTTTGATTATGGGCTTTTGACATTAAACATGTAGTTAGAATCAAGGAAATGACTGTTGATGAAGATAACAATGCTGGATTAGTGTCTGATCATTGACTCATTACGTTCCAGTTACAGATAGGGATAATAATGCAGGAGGCGGGTATACCTAAACAATGATTGAAAGGACACACAATGGGATAAGTTTCAACATCGTCTTCAGGACTTGGTACAGGGAGACAAGACAAGGTGCAGGTATGAGGACTGGCGGAATAGCCTGATAAAGTCAGCTAGAGAGGTGTTGTGCAGAAGCAGGAATCAGAGCAGGAAAATAGGAGCCAAGGTGAACCTTAGTCAACTGGCTCGGAAGGCTATCACTCAGAGGAAATTGGCTTGCATGGAGCATAGGAAGACCATAAGTATTAGGAACAGAGATGACACCTAATAACCAAGGAGGAAGCTCAGAGATTAGTCGCGGCATGTTTAGCAAACAGGGAACAGGCTATTTGGAACAACATTATGTTGGGTGGACAGAGGCTGGTAAAAGATACTGGCAATTTGTAAAAGGCAGAAGATCAGTTCCCCATAAGTCAGAAGGTGGGCTGTGTGATGTGTGTAAAGAAATTCAGACAGATAAGGAAGGCTTGACAAGTCTACTAGAGGGATTTGCCAGTAAATTTGTACAGCCGGGTATGACGGAGGGTAGCTTAGGCAGTAGGAAGCAGAGATCTAATGAACTGCTAAAAGGCGGGTTACCTGGTCAGATTAGACCGATTGCCTTGATGAGGTGACAACCGCCGTAGCGAAGCTTAGGGGTAGAAAAGCTCAGCAAGAGGATGAAACACCCAATGAATTCCTAAAGTTTCAAAGCGAATGTGATACGGAAATGCTCGTCCAGATCTTCAATAACTGCCTCGAAGGTGGCTGAACAGTAAGTGCATGATTGGAGTTAGATGAAATCATTATTGTTACATCGGGTAGTTTTTTTGAAAGTTTTTTGTATTTCTTTTAAAAATAAATGCAGAAAAACCATAAAATGCATACGGCAGACCTTAGGTCCCTCCACAGATGACTGAATAGCCTTTGACTTTTGACATGCCATATCGACGCTAATACAATGCAATTTTTTTAACATATCTACTATATACTAGCGTAGTAGATCCCCTTTTCTGGACAAACTGTACCTCACACACAGACAAACGATACACCAAACTGCTCAGTTTGGCATCGCATTCCAGCATGTGGAATCAAAAATTTTGAAAACATTAGTAGTGACATAATACTTAGCCACTTATAGCTTAATCTCTATAGGGCCAGCACGTATTATGGTGTAGCAATATGACGGCAAGGCAAACTAGCATTACTTCTTATATGGTGTAGACAATGGCGCCTGTGGGTTTACTATGTAAACAAGAGTACAAATGTGGTGACTGCTATTTTCAATTTCGCAGCCAGAAAGAAGTTATTTATCAAAAGCAGAAAAAGTACAAGTTAATTCTATACCGATCCAAATTAGTATATATGTATATAGATTTCCTCAAAAACTTAAAATTAGATTTAAGAATAAAAAAGCTGATGTGATAAAGGCTGCATCAGTTGAAGACAATAATGTTACCATAACAGTATACTCATGACAGTAGATCTTCCTTTTTAGGACAAACTGGACGTCGCACACTGGTGGTGGGTCGTGCATAGGCACCGTGGAACTGTAGCACCCCTAATCACTGGATATCATTGATACCATTTAATATAAAGACTCTTTTTCTTTAATTTTTTCTAACTTAATTTATTTAATTTTTTTTTAAATTTATTTAATTAACCCTTTAACCATTCCTCAGTTAATGAAAAAAGATTTTTTTAAATTTGTATGCTACTGTGCATTTCACAGCTCCAGCTGCAAGGTGTTTGACTGTTGTAAGCATGCGCACATAAGAGGCTGTACGCCATGCTGCGAAGGAGAGAGAGTAATGTAGCTCCCATAGCGAGACTGGCATGTTTCACAGCATTACTCCGCAGCACCCTCTTAAATTTTCTGAGCCGTTACTGTCGCACACAGACAATTAATACAACAAACTGCTCAGTTTGGCCACTGTCGCACAGACAAACGATACAACAAACGGCTCAATTTTTTTCAATATTAAATTGTGCACCCTATGGTTCCTATACATACATAAAGTCATATCTCCTTCTACCCCCTCACGACAAAACAGGCATGGGTCAGCTCCACTCTTTTTTAAACCGATTAGTATTAGGGCTTTCGTTGATGTTTCGTTCCAAGCCATTACTGACTTCTTGAGGCCATAAAGAGCTTTTCGGAGACAGCACATTTTTTACTCCCGTCCTTCAACAATGAATCCGAGTGGTTGCGCCATGTACATTTTATTAGTCTGTGTGCTATTAAGATAGGTGCCCCAAATGTCTAACTGCCTCACATGCATTTTCTTTGTGGCAGGAATAGAGTAGTAGGCTAATGGTGCCGTGGGTTACTACGGTCGCTATGAGCCGGCCTTTCATGACTGGATGCATCCATCTGCATCAGTCTTGGTAGGAAGATCCAGTTACAGGACACAACAAAGTATCCTCAAGGTGGTTCTACAAGAACCCACACTTGGTGTTGCTTGAAGAGCATCATCTCTTCATTGGTCGCATGCTGCCACTGCACTTTCTCTACAGCAGGTAGCTTCTGAACATATGTGAACATCCTTGACCTTGAAAATGATTTGTAAGGAGACAATAAATAGTGTCAGTAAAATTACCCCCTGATATCAGACAACCTTTGTCTAATACATTTCTTTTTTAAATGCCTTACCCTGCAAATTAAATGCATTAAATTGCTAATATTTTTAGCAAAACTGTTAGCCCTAAAACTTAAATGAATGTCTCACAGATTGATTTATAATTCATTTATACTATAATGCAATATGCAATATTACAGTACTTTTGCTAAAGTAATAATGGCAAAGAATAGCGTCGTGTATTAGTGCAAGAGGCAGTCAGCATCATGTGGTGATGATTATAGGAAACCTGTGAGACCAGGAGCAGTATTGCGCAGTGGAAATGAGGTATCTGAAAAAGCAGGGTTCGAGTGGCAGACTGTTTGAAGTATGAAGGTGGGGGTCATTTTGACCCCCACCTTGTTGATTTGGTTAATTAACAACTCTGTGATTTTTTTAAAATTCCTAAACTTTTAGACATCTTAAACAGAATGTAAATAAAGCCTTTTATGCACAGAAAATCCCTGGAGCACCTTATAATTCCTTCAAAAAAATCATCAATCGTAAAAATTAAAATAAAAAAAACTTCTTATTCTATATGGATAATGAGACCTGATTTCATGTCGTTAGAGTCCCCTACATATGTCAGGAATTTTTTTGCATGAATATATATGTCGGGTAAAAATGACCCCTAGGTTGGTACTCGTGTGACCGAAAAGGGGGTTAGAATCACAGGGTTATTAATCCTGTGATTTAACATGAAAATCATAATTTAGGGAACACAGATGTTGTTCGCAAATCATAATAATTCACAAAAGAAAGATTTCACTGGAAGGCGTGGGAATCAAACTGATCCGAAAATTGTTTGGGAAAATCGCATAGAAATCAAACATTCCGGAGAATGTTTCGGGCGATAACCCGGAAGACAAAACAAACCGAAAAAGTATTGCTTGATGAAGCGAACTTCAAAACTTACGCAATTCGGCAGGAGATTCAGTCCCAGGCGAGCGATGTCCATTAATCAGCTCGATGATTTGTAGAATGGCGGTTGTAGTAAAGGTGACCATCCATTGATGAGAAGTGATAACTGTAGTCCAGTCATGGGGCTATCTTTAGGCTAGCGAGAGTCACACACAAGTGTGAACAGCAAAGGGCATCAATGGCGAAGGCACAGGATCAGGTCGGCAGACGAGATTTTGATAAGTGACTGTTATTAGTCCGTCAGGATGTAACAGAGATCTTATAGGTTATTAGTACACCAATTTCTCTTAAGCTCTTCAAAAGTTTGTCATTAGGGAGGAACTGGGTAGGTCCGACAACAGGAGGCCAGTTCGTTGAGCAGAAATCATGCTTAAAACATAAGGCACACAGAACCACTGTTCCTTAGGTCAACATCCTTAAAGTAGCAACACAGGTCATTTGGAGGCACATGATATAAAGGAACTCGTGATAGTGGCAACCAGCTGAGAAGCTTTTCCCCTTATCCCCAAAAATGTTTTCTCACTCACTTTTATATCATGTCTGTGTAATGTCAGGAATGTCATGATGTCTTGGAAGTGTGTATTAAAATTGTCAGAAGTTGGTAAATGAACCCTGAGGCACAGCTCGCTAGTACTATGGGATCAGGAGTCACTAAAGATTAGGAGTAGCTAATTCCTAAGGAGGGTTGGTCCTGTCTACATTGGAGAAAGTCAAAGTCAAAGTCCAAAAAATGTAATGATAAAACAATTATGCAAAATAGGTAATTTCTAATATTGAGTGAAAATTAAATGAAAGGAAAGAATGTTAAAAAATTACAAGAATGTAGGTGAAGAGTGAATGTCCTTGGCATGTCAATTTTGCAAGTCGGAGGTGGGAAAAGAACGAACACAAGTCTCACACGGCCCCCATTGAAAGGAAAATTGACGCAAAAATAAATACAAAGAGATACTTACCGAGAAGTACTAAGGTGATCCTGGAGGAACACTTCAATCAAGTGGGGCGAATCGACAAGTTGAGATACAGGCTCCCATGTAGCTCGGCACGTGGGTATCCAACCCACAGAACAAAATATTAATGATCGCCAGCATGCAAGCGTGTAGCAAGCAAATGCTCAGCAACAAACCAGTCTGGATGTGAAACAGGTGCTATAGGGCCTGAACGCGACTTGGCTAGAGCATGAAAATGACTAGCAGGAGCTGGATTCAAAGAAGAAAAATGGAAAAGTCAAAATTAACACCAGTGCACAGGAAGTTCTGGATCACAGATAATTTGTGGGATTTCAACTTCATGATGAGGTGCGACCTTAGCAGCAGCGCGAAAGCATAATGGAACAGATTCAGAACCTGAGCTTAAGAAAAAGGTTGAAATTCCTGTTGCCTTATGAACTGTTGAGTTTAAGGCAAGTTCAGTTTAAGAGATACACATCCCACATCTGCAGTTGGGCAGAGCAGAAAGCTCTGAGATATTGCAGAATGACTGCATTTGCCATCTCTTCCTGTCCATCTGTTTGAGAGCGGTAGGGTGAGGGCATACGATGTTCAATACCGTTAATGCGGATGAACTCTATCAACTCATTAGCAGAAAAACTGGTATCACGATCCGTGATAAAAATCTTTGGTAAACCATGAGGTCAGATGATGAAGTCTTGAATCACTTAAATCAAGGCACTAGCAGGAAAAGCATTTGGAGTCGGTAAAACCGATCAATGAAAAGAACGAAGGAAGAAAATCCTTTTGAAGAAACAGGAAGACTGGAGACAAACTCACAATGCACGATGGACCAAGGACTCATAAGTGAGCTGTGGTCAGTGACAGAAACGGGTAAGTGATTGATACATTTTCCGTTGTCCAGAATGCCCACAAATAGGATCCTCATGAAAGGATTTCAATAAGTGCCGTCGTAGTGCAGGGTGAGCAGGGATAACCAGACGATAGTTTCCCGCTTTGCGCCATAGGAGATTATCTTTAATCACATATGGTGCTGGAATGGCACGCCCTGGTAAGAAGAAATTTCTATACTTCGGATCAGGCCGTTGTGCTGCATGTAATGTTAGAAGCCAGTTTGTTGAAGACATGAGTCGGGTGGCAGAAAGAACGGAAGAAATGTTCCCCAGGAACATTATGCACGACAAGGCGTCGGCCACTGTGTTCTTATGCTCCAGGAACATGTTCCATGGTAAACTTGTATGGCTAAAGGTGGTCGTAGATCCTAGAACAAACATCCAAAGGTAGTGGAGTTGTCCAGAGGAACTGCAATTCGGCGTTATCGGTTCGTAGAATGAACGGAGCTCCAAGGAGATAGACACGCCAGGTCTGGCAAGCAATGTCTATTACTCGCAATTCCTTGTAGAATGCAGAATACTTCTCTTGGGCTTCATAAAGCTTTTTAGAGGCAAAGGCACATGGCTGAACTGCATCCTCTAATAGAACTTCCAAAGATGCGCCTAAAGCAATATCTGAAGCATCAGTGTAGATGATAAGATGATCCCCAAAACGAGGAATACGTAAAACTGGTTTCGATGTAAGAGATGCCTTCAGTGCTTGGAAGGCACGCTGTTCACTAGAGGACTATTTCCATTTGGTATTACTCCTCGTTAGAGCAGTCAGAGGTGCAGCTAATATGCTATAGCTTGGAACAAATCTGCGATAAAAGTTGCAGAATCCCAACATTCTGTGGTATGGGCCAGGATTTGACGCATTCAGTCTTCTGGCTGTCCACTGACACACACCCAGCACCAACTTCAAAACCCAAATATAGAACATGGGTTACTCCGAATTCACATTTTGAGATTTTCGACTAACATGATGCAGATTGCAGGCATTGTAGAATCATTGCCACATCCATTAAATGCTGATCTCGAGTTGGGCTGTAGATGAAGATGCCATCCTGATAAACTATGACACACTGGCCGATCCACAAAGATCCATTGTGCGTTGAAAGGTTGCCCCAGCTTTGCATACGCCAAATGACATGACTTGAAATGAATAATGACCAAAACGTGTCCTGAGTGCAATGAGATCAATGGAGGCAGGATCCATAGGGATCTTCCAATATCCACTACGTAATTCCAACTTAGTAAAATAATGTGCTTTTGGCAAGTTGATCAAACAGGTCATTAACAATTGGTACTGGATATTTGTTGAAAATGGTGGACTTACTGAGGCGTCGATTATCGATACATAGTCTAAGTCTGCCATCCATCTTTGTCACCAAAAGCACAGAAGATGCCCAAGGTGATGATGATGGTGTAATCATGACAGCCCCTAGCAGCTTCTGTATCTGCATTTGAAGTTCGGTCTGCTTAACTGAAAAAGATTTTAAACAGGTCCTGCAAATGGACGAGTGTGTTGTTCGAGAGCGATGGTGTGCCGCACACGGTCCTTAGGAGGCACGATGGCTGGAAGTTCATAAGGAAAAAACATCTTAGTTTCCTTCAAGATGGTACAGTAAATCAATTGGCAATTATAACATTACACCTTCTAAGGCATCGTAGGTGCGATTAGTTCCAGACTTAAGTTTTATTTAGGGTGACTTGAAATACAGGGAGATCTAGTTCCTGTAGCATTGCCTTCTTTAAATCCGCAAATGAGAAGAAGCTAAGATTTGATTCCGTTGTGGGTGCAGGATTTTGCAAGACAGGCAATTTTATCCAACGATGTCCGGGTTTCACGGCGATGTGTTTGACCTTACCATTTACGTCCATGCGGAAATGCAGTCTCAAGCCAGTTAAGTCGCAAGATTCCATCATAGAGTTCAAGTGGGATAACTACAAAGTGCATCCTAGTTTTGCACCTTCCACACTTCCAAGGTATAATTTCTACCCAGAAGTTGAAGGTGATGGAACTACCATCCGTAAAATGGATCACATACTTAAGACCGAGAGGTTTCTTCACCTTTTTCAGTTTCAATGAGTCGACTAGGCTCTGAGATACGAAGCAGTCCGAGCTTCCATAGTCCAGAAGGAAATGATACAGTTTTCCTTGAATGCCCTGATGAAAGACCTTAAGTTGAACAAATCCTTTAGAACCTGAAGTGAGACAGTTGTTGTTTTGCGATCTCTTGTTAGGTGTACTGGAACTTCCGCTTGTCGGTTGTGAAGGTTGTACAAAATATGAGTATGTTAGCTTGATTGAGATTGAGAACGTTTGGCATTTGCTCGGTCAAGAGTGTGGCAATCCTTGATGTGATGCCCTGACTTCTTGCAGTATGCACATCGAATGTTACGTTCTAAATGTTAAGTTCTGGTGTCAGAGGAAGAAGAACCCAATTGCATCTGTACAGGTTGAGTGCCTGGATACAGCATATTCGATGCTTAAAGTTCTGATGGAAAGCTGGTTGTCCGGTGTTGTGCTGAACATTTGTCGTAAGCTCTTCCTTCCTCGTCCGATAAGGGTTGTAAGTCTTCGACTTGGGTTTGTGAATCTGCTGATGCGGTTGAAAGCTCATAGCTACTGTATATTGCCATGTTAATTTAATAGCTCCTTCCAATGTGTTAGGGTCACGAGCCACGAGCTCCTTTCGTGCTTCAAGGCGAAGTTCCTTGAGAAGCGATAAATCTTCTCATTTTCAGCTATTAGGGGAATTTCGCCTACGATTTCACGAAAGATGGCAAAGTATGTTTCAAAGTCGCTGGTTTGTTGTAGCACATCTAGGCTATCTCGTAATTCATATTTGGAATGCCCTTTACTGAAAGATTTTTTAATCTCCACGGCAAATGAGGGCCAAGAAGTGAAGGCACCATGTGCTGTGTATGTGACATGCCACGTCAGTGCAGACTTGCGAAGTGCGAGTACTGCCTTTGGTAGAGCGATGGCAAGAGACTCGCCTCTGCCAAGAGCAACTTGATCCACAAGGTACAGCCAATGCATCACATTCTCCTTGATGTGGCAATGAAAGACAGGGTACGGTGGTTTCGGCTCAAGCGGTAATTGCAGTGCACTTATCAGGGATCAAATAGTCTCAGCATTACTGGTTTGCATCGTATTAGACTGAATCACCAGCTGAGCCAGTTGTTGTAGCTCCTGCGCTATTGTGGACCTAAAAATAGTCGGTTATATGCAACCAAAACGAGGTATTTAACTCACACTCGCCCATACGCCACACCTAACGAAGAACAGAGAAAAGAGAAGCAAGACAAAGGCAGGAGGGTGAGGAAAAGGGAGGTTAAAGTCACCACGGGATTAAGTGAGACTGGGAGCAGTATTGCGCAATTAAAATGAGGTCCCTGAAAGAGCAGGGTTCAAGTGACAGACAATTTAAAGTATGATGCAAGAGATTAAGGTTTAATAAACATGAAAATCATAAGTTAGAGAACGCAGATGCTGTTCGAAAATCACAATAATTCACAAAAGAAAGATTTCACTGGAAACAATGGGAAACAAACCGATCCGAAGAGTGTTCGGAAAAATCGCGGTGAAATCAAACATTCCGAAGAACGTTTCGGACAATAACGCGAAAGACCAAAGTGTTAATTAATTCTCATTTCCTTCCTTTGCAGAGTGAACAACGACAAATCCATACACTTGAACGAACAAGGTGAGTTGATTTCAGTTATTTTAGATATCAAACTTTCCATTACAAATAAGCATAATGACTTCATTATACTTTTGTGCAAGCTGGACAGGTCATCGAACCAAGATGGCCAACACACAATGTGTCCAGATGACCATTTCTACTTCTCCCCAAAAATTAGAGAGAAGTCCCTTTTCATTAATTAAATTAATTTGTTTTAATCTGAAATCATTATTTATTTCATTTTTCTGTTTTCTCTTCTTCTATAGGTTTTCTCCCAAAGGGGTCTGATGGACGAACCTTTCATGGTATTACGGTGAGTGTTCATTATATTGTAAATATATCTTTGCGTTAATATATAAATCTGAATAAAAACAATATTAAACTGAACAATCATTTTCACCGAGTCGCGAAACACAAAACACAGCAAAACAAACTCCCCCTTTTCGCGACACTCTTAATCCGTTCTGCGTACAGGGGCTTTGTAAACAAATCTGCCAAATTAGTCTTAGTGAATATATATTGTAAAGTAAACAAAGCCCTCTTATGGTGGTCTCACACAAACCGGAGTTTTATGTTAAAATATTTAGTGGTGCCATTTTCCACTTCATTCCGGATGGCATGGATCGCAGACTGATTATCAATAACAGTACTGGACCAGGATCGCGGTAAGGTAAAATGGCAGCTAACTCCTTCTGAATCTCTGTCAGCCAAATAAGTTCTTTCAACATTTCCATGGAGGTGACTAACTCAGCTTCCATGGTGGGCTAAGCAATGATGGTCTGCCATTTAGAACTCCACGATATCGGGGAATGTCACATCAGTAAAACCATCCCCGATAATGAGTGACTAGTATCGATATTGGATCCCCAGGATGCATCAGTTTACCCCATGACTCTGGAATCTTCGCTCCTTATGAGAATCAGACTTTTTTTCATCTGGCTCACATAATTGAGCAAATTCTCTGCTTGATTCCAGGCCAATAAAGTAGGTGCACTACTGAACTTTGCTAAGGTATTAACCGCGACCAAAATATCAGGTCGCGTCATCCTGGCGATATAAACCAATGAGCCAATCAAGCTCCAAAATGGGTACAGGATCACTTCTTTCCCATCTCTCATTAATTCCAGGGACATTATAGCCCCAAACCGGAGTGGCTATTTTGCCTTTTTTACCAAAACCATAGTCATCTGTTTCACCAAGGTATCGATGTAGGGATTCTGACTCATGCACACATGGTCCGATCCCTGTTTAACCTGGATCCCTAGGAAGCGGTTCACAGGTCCATGGTTTTTAATGTTGTACAACTCCCGAAGGCTTCCAATCACCATATCCTGGCCCTGCGATTTTTCCCAAGGACCAGCAGGTCGTCCAAATAGACAAGACCCAGTGCATCCCTTCTCAATTGATAGATGCATTCACAAGTGGCAAGTGGCATGAGCCCACGACACTGCAGCTCCTCATGCAAGGTACTCCACCAGCAGCTTCCTGCTTGGTGGAGCCCGTATAGGGATTTTTCCAGTCTCCAAACACCGGGTAATGCTTGATCCCCTCCTTGGGGAGGCTCCATGAGGATAGGCTTGTCAAGTGTACCATAAAAAAATGCACACTTGATATCAAGATCACAATGAAGCCAACCCCCACACACCAAGAGGGAGAAAACTACCTGTACCAGTGTGAAGTTTATTACTGAATTATATACATCGGTGTAGTCTCATGTTTCTTACTGCTGAAAGCCCTTTGCCACCAGGCGGGCCATGTGCAGGATGACTTTCTCTTATGAGTCCCTCTTCCAGGTGAAAACCCACTGGCAGCCAAGAACCTTTTCTCCAGGCTAGGGACTCACTTCACGGTAAACTTTGCGCTTTTTGAGTGTCTGCAACTCGTTGCCTATCACTTCCTGCTATCTATGGGCGTCTTGAGATTCCAAGACTTCTCTGTATGTCCTTGGGTCATCGTCGATGCAGTTAATTTTGGCCTCGACAAACTCGTTTTTCTCCTCCTTTTCAGGTACCCCGGAGCTTACAGTTGCCATCCGGGCACCTTTAAATCTGCGTTGTAGGTTCTTTCTACCAGAGGGTTCGAACTACCCCTGGAACTTATTTTGAGCAGAGAAGTCTTAGTCCTTGGAGTCAAATGGAATCCCCTCCTCTTGGTAATAAAATCTAACTTCATTGCCAGACCGCAGACGTATCCCATCATGATAATTGTACACTTCTACCTGATCACCAGTCTTCCTGGGTACTAAGGTCCGCCTCCACTTAATGGGGACAGATCCTTAAAAGTCACCTTGTGATGCTTCGGTATTATAATTGGAACTTTTTTGGCATCACTCTTTGGGGCTCGTAGACGCGATCCTGGTCTTGATTGTAAATCCTGTACCCGCGGGTAGTGTAGACATAGCCGACAATGATCCCTGGAACCTCTTTATGATCCTTGCTGCTAATACGGCGCATATGTGCAAGGTTTGGCTTATATTCCCAGAACAGCTCATTTGGAGTTTTGTTCCCGAGGACCACCTGCGGTAGGTGGTTTTTAATGAACACAAAAGTGTGAAGCATTTCCACTCACAACCTCTAGCTTAAACCAGTCTCTTTTAGGAGAGTCTGGATGGCCACAACCAATGTTTGGTTAAATCTTTCGGCAACCCCGTTCATATGAGGAGAGTACACGTTGGGTTATACGTGTTTTATTCCCTCATCCTCGTAGAACCTCTCTAAAGGTCTTGAGCAGAATTCACCTCCATTGTCGGTCTTAATCCTTTTTAACTTATACCCAGTACTACATTTTATCTGTCGGATGTATTTTTGATACTATCCATGGTTTCGGATTTCATTCTTAGGGCATAAACCACACACCAGCTGGAGAAGTCATCTATAAGAACAAGGTAGTATCTGCAGCCTTGCTCCAATGGGTAGGCTGATGGCTCCCAGAGGTCTGCATGGACCAGTTCAACGGGCGTCTTAGTAAAGATTTTCTTGTAAGGTCTAGCTGTCGGGCGATGCACCTTAACTTGAAGGCATATGCCACTTGAATAGGGGGCATCTTTGAGTAACAGCATCCCACTCACTGACTAGGATTTTGACATCCTGATCATTAAGTCAGTGTTTATGTGACAGCCTTGCGTGCTACAACGTTAAATCCGACTGGACCTTAGGTGCCCACTTATTTGTCGTGTTTGACATTAAATACTGAGTCCACAATTCAGGGTGTAGGATCGCCTTCACATGATACAGGTGATCCCGCCTCTTGAAATGCATTATTGTGTCCCCTCCAGGGTTTTTCCCTATCACCTGGTTCACATCCCCGCCCATGTGCAGCCAGCCGACTTCTCTAACTGAAAGGAGGAGATAAGGTTTCGTCGACTGCTGAGTACATATATAATGTTACAAACGACGGAGTATTTAACAGTCCCGTCGACCTGGACCGACATAATGACGGTCCCCATTATTTAGACCAGGAAGCTTGCCGAGTACGAGTTCATTTTCATAGGATCTATGTCCCTGTACCATCTCAGCTCCGGAATCCCACGTTCACTTATCACTGGGAGGTTCTTCAGCTAAAGATGCCATACACACGTCGAACAAGTATCCTCTTAGGTTGAACTCCGCGCTGTCTGTCGAGGATTTTTCTGGCAGCCCCTCTAGACTTTTGGCGCTTACCTTTCTTTTTACCCTCCCCCCCTGCGGTGGGACGATTAACAACCGCCGCAGTGGGTTTCCCAAAGGGCCCAACAATGATCTTGTAAATGCCCCTTCCGGACACAGCGGGAGCAGAAATGTGAATCCACTGGCCGGGAGTTTGGGGAAGCACCCTGTCTTTGTTGTTAAGCGAACAGCACCTCGCCTGTCGGAGTTGCTCCAGAAGAACTTGCATTCTGGGCCACAAAACGGTGAGTGTTCGCCTCAGCGATCAACGTGGAATTTACTAAAGATAGAGTTTAATTCACATCAGACCATCCATGAATTTGATTTTTAAGGAAAATTCGAAAGGTAGCCTTCATAAGCATTTGAAAGGCCAGACCCTCGTCCAGTACCTTCTGATCCACCTCTTCCAGTTGACCAGCAATAGCTTCGACCCTGGCAATATAGCTCTCAACAGATTCAGTTTGTCCCATGTTTATGAAGACAAACTGGCACCAGAGTTGCCAGCGTCATTTGCGAGAGCCGGGTTCGTATGTCTCTTGAATATGCTTAAGAATTTCATTTCACTGGGTCTTTATAAATCCCTGGAAGATGGTCTTACGAATTCCCGGCACGATGGTGAAATATATGCGGTAGTCACCGCCTGACAAATGTCACTTTGCTTTTGTTTTCCCAGCGGAGTTGCCAAACTCGGCAAGGTAGTGACCGACCCATTTACGTACTTTAGGAGGACCTGGTTTGCCAGGGCTATCTCCAGGTTCTCCCTCCAATTGGCGTAGTTTGTGCCATCTAACTTGGTGATGTGGACCTTTTTAAGGTCCACTGGAGGTTAGAGTTTCTCCATCGTACCTACAGTACCGGAAAACTACCAAACTGGAATATATCTCGCAAATAGCACAGTAGAAAAATGGCACCAAAAACAATTTTCGAAAAATTTTACCAAGAATTTTCAAGTCTTACATCTACCTCTTCTTTGATTTATATTTTGTAAAAAAGGTATAAATATAATCTCTAACAAATATATATCTCTAATAAACTCTCAAACAACAATAAACTCTATAACAAGCCATATAACAAACAACAAATGTAAATATTAATATATCTGTAATAAATAAGACAATTTCATTTATATTAAAAACACTTATATTTTCGGCCACGTTTGTATTTGTGGAGGGTTTATTTTTAATATCCCTTTGTTTCTAGTTATTTTTGTTTACTGATGTGTTCCATTTCTTTTGGTTTTTTTTTTAAATTCTTTAATTAATGTTCTTTTATTTTTAAGTATTAGATAGTTCCCGCTCGTTAATAAAGTTCTAGGCGAGCGGGTCACGTGGAAAACAAAAGGTTGGCAGGGCAAGCCTCGAAAAAACACAGGCACCGACGATAATTTATACGCGGCGTGCGTCCTTCAATCATATGGTTGTCAAGCCGTGATGATTGGCCGCTTTCACATGCAAAATTACGGCCTGCAATCTGCGGCTAGTAAGCAGTGGTGATTGGCCGTTTCAAAAACTCAACAACGGCGGATGGGCTGCTAATCACAAATGAGCGGCGAGCGGGCCGTGGAAAAAACAAGCAGCGGGATGGCCGCGAAGAGATATGCGGAGGGTGGGCCGCGAATAAACTATCAAGCGGCAGATAGGTCGCGAATAGATATGTGGTGGGCGGGCCGCGAATAATAATCAAGCTGCGTACAAGCCGCCAACAAAAACGTCTTCCGATTGGGGAAAAAACTGCGCAATCAAAAAACAAAATAAACGGCGAACCGCACTTTTAATTCAATAGCGGACGGGCCACTTTTTTATTTTTAAGGCCCTTACACCCCCTACGACGGGAGCCACGAGGCCAAAGCGTACCAAGACCAATTTCCGAGGGACCTACAGGAAATTGGACGCTGAACGATGTTCACTGACCCACTTCCCAGACGTCTACAGGAGATTACTGAAAAGACATCAAAGAAAAGGGAAATCATACATTAGCATGATTGTATGAATGCGCCGTTTTTGCAATAACTAATTTAAAGATAACAGCATGATAACACATTTCTATAAATAATGTTACTGTTAAGTTCCCATGCTAAAAGTGTATATAAAGAGAGGATTCTCTCTTTAAAACAACTCATTCTGATATGAGCAGTACTAGACTGCAAACCTCAAAACTCAAAACTTCAAAAAGTCCAAAGTTCAAAACTCTCGAATAAAATACAAAGTTATTTTAACCCTAAAACAAATAGAAACTGTCTCTATCCTTTTTCCCCCAGTTTCACTTTTCTAGATATCCAAGGAACGAGGATAATCTTCTATTATCCCTTCACCCTCCGATATCGCATCTATTTGGGTCAACCCGCCTGCGGCTACAAGCGTTAAGCTTATTAGAGGAAGACGTCCTTTTTACCGCCACGCGCTACCGCTATAGGCCAAAACCCATTTCCTGCGCAACAGGACAACCCCCGCCGCCAAGAAACCTCAGCCTGCCTCCGCACCCAACTAACCTCCGCTGCGACCTTCTTTCCTCTGCTGGCCTGATTAACCAGTAAATATAAACACCAGTCGCACGGCCCATTCGTCAGGGGTCCCAAAACTCACCCTGGGACAATCCTTGACGTCCGAGGGTCTGGTACGGGCCCTATAAGACCCCACATCCCCTACTGAATCCCAAGAGGGATATCCTAAGGAGAGGGTGCCTAACCCCCATGTATTTCAATGGGTCAAATTTGCAACTCACAAAATTTTCAAGCAAAAAAAGTTAAAATAAAACTAAAAAGGTATAAAAATTCTTTAAGACGTATGCAAGGTCTTGTTATATTTATTTTTCGATTTTAATTGTTAATTTTTATTAAAATAGCAATTTTTAAGTTTAAATTTGAATTTTGGCACTTAAAAAGTTGCTATGCACGAGCGCCACCTGATGGATAATGGAGCGAACTACAGAATATTTTTCGACCCTTCCATCCAAAATGTAATATTTCTAAATACAGTAGAAACTCGATTATTCGGACTAATTGGTACCATGGGTCATCCGGATAAGCAAAAATCCGGATAATCAAGTTTCTACTTTCTAGGGCAATTTCTGAGCTGCCAATCAGTGGTTCCATTTTTACCTGCAGGAATATATATATTTTTTTTTAAATTGCAGTTTTTTCTTTCAGAATTTGAAAGTAGATGTTATTACGATCGTAATAAGCCAAAAAAATCGAAAAAAATGTACTCCAAAGGCCACAAAAATGACTTCAAAAATGTACACGAAGGGCCTAAAAAAAGTGTACCTTTTTAAAGTCGTTTTTAAAGCCCTTTGGGTACATTTTTTCGACTTTTTTTTGCTATTTATGATCGCAAAAACGTCTACTTTCTAATTTTGCAAGAAAAAACTGCAATTTCAAAAGTCTAATTTTCATC
>JAQGAE010000421.1:0-37766 GCA_034696685.1 Julus scandinavius | reverse complement strand
TGTTTTTTCTGAATATGTTAAGATTAATTTCTGTGGTGTAGAGCGTTTATCCGCTCTGAAAACAACGCCCAATCACCTGGCAACGAAAACTGACGCTGCTTAATCTGAAATTTGCAGAAGCCACAAACCTGCAAAGTGCAAACTTAGCAATTGCGCGTTTCGGACGTCAAAGCGATCCCGCTTAGCGGTTATATGAAAGCGTGACCACCTGCAACAAATGTGCGGTCACTGTGGACAAATTATTGATTATAGTTCACAATTATATTTTCGAGACCATCGCATAGACCTCGTTCAGCCGTGTTCTGGATGGCAAGCAACATTTGCCTTACACCACTGATAACGCACGTAACTGCTTTTTTCTTCTTCTTCTTACCTGGGTTTTAGAAATAAAAGGAATGGGAGGATGCTATAAGCGACTGCACTTGATTTAAGAGTAAATTTCAGTTCACCTTCAGCAATTGTCTTCGTTTAATACTCGGAAAGAGGCAATCAATAGCATGGTCAATATCTGGCAGATCTAAAGTGCCTGGGTGAAATTAAACTTTCTAGGCCTACGAAAAGTGCAGAGGTGGGCGGTCGCTATTATAAGAGAGTGCATTGGTCAATCAGTTTTTCATTTAAGTCATCACAGTCAAAACCTTTTTATTTCACTAGATGGTAACTCGAAAGCCCAAAAAAACAGTGACGTTAAAAATGCCACCTTGACCCAATAACCAAGTTATATTATGCAGCCTATACATTATTTAGAAAAAAGTTTAGGCTTTACTGAATAGGATATGTAAGTATAATAGAGTAATATTTGTAACATGCTTATTAAAGTGCATCGAGTAATAATTACCAAATCAGGTGAATATCAGAATGAAATATAAATGACTCTAGAAAAAAAATGCAAAAAAATAGTTTAATTTCTACCCACATGTGCAAGCACAGACTATCTTATAACCTTGCCAAATAATTCAATGTTAACAGGAAGCGATAGTAATATACGATGAATAATAAGCCTAACCCATAATGAAATTAAGCATAAAAACAGACCCACGCCCATGTTGACATATGCCAAATTGTAAGCACTCGTAAATCATTAGTGCAATTTCGTAGATAGGATATATTTGGATATATAATGGTAATCAAGCACATTTATAGAAAGTAGAAGAAACTTGAAAAGACTAATTTAATAAAAGTTAATTTGACTGAATTTAATTTGTATCCAAATTAATACTAACTATATATAAAATAAGAGGTTTTATGGAAGTCTGTGCATGCAGGATTCAATATAACTTTAAATATGTGGTTTAAATTTAGTTAATTGTGGTTAACATTACAATATAGTCATAAATGGTTTCACGAACTCGTCCCTTAAGATATACAAAGAAAAATTGCTTATATTTCATAAAACAAACAAAACAGTACAATTCATGTTAATATATGAATGGCTTGACATACATCATTGAATACACCATTGAAAATCGAAAAAAAAAAACAATGCATTACATAAACTACATTTCTATTTACTGTATTGTCGTACATTGTAATACGTAACAATATACCTATCGTCTTGCACTGGTTATTCGAAAATCTCAAAAATTCATAACATCAATAAACATGTTTGGAGAATGATGAGACAATAACGTGGCATCAATTTCATTTATCATCTACCAATCCAATGATTAATATTTTACATGGATGCAACATTACATTACAAGTGAAATTAGTATTACCAAACAAATGTACATTGTGAATAGTATGTAGCACAGGGCCGGAATACAAACGACGTACATATACTACATGTTTATAATCCAATACATCTGTTTACAAATGTATACTGTGTTTGTGACTGCAGCAGCTGTTATATGAAAATTGGCTGGTTATTGCGAGTTCCAAGCATTGTTGAAAACAATAACACATTCAATGATGTCACATGCGAGTCACCAATTAATTAAATCATATAGCGAAGGCTCGCTCATTTAATCAAAATTAAAAATCTATAAATAAGTCACAGCTTTGACAAACAGGCATTTTCATTTTTAATGTACGCCCAGAATTGAGGCATGGAAACTTTGATGCTTGTTGCACGTAACATTAAAATTGTTTACTCAAGTTAATTCCATACAACCAATACAATACAATTACATGTGCAACAGGAAATACTGTGCATTAAAGGGACTTAAAGCAACATTTAATTAGGTTAACGGGTCACAGAGATGCATAAATCGCCTCACAGGCCATTACATTCGACTATATATAAGCAATCCTTAAATTAATTATGGGCAATGCATTAAATAAATATTTGGTGCGTTTAAAACATAATTCGCACAAGAATCTAATGTATTATGAATACCATACACTTTATCTCCCGAACTTGCAAGTATTGAACTAGACCTGCTGCGAGGAATATCTCTGCCAAGGTTCGATATCTACATCTGGGCATACAAATAGCAAAAGAGAGTTCATATAGAAATGAGGTCAGCATCCACCCACGCACCATTCACAATAAATTATACACGCATAGGAGGTATAAGCTTTTTAAAAGGCCATGTATGCATTCATAACTTATACTTAAAAGAGCGCTCGTTGCAAAGTCTATGGAGCTCTTCACTCTTTTTATGAGTGCTATACGATGATTCGTTTTTGAAAAAAAAAAAAAACTTCGTAGGTGGCTTACATTGCAAACATAGATGCATAAAATATAAGCTGCATATTGCGTTCGTATAGTGATTATCTGGTGCAAGCAGAGATGATTTATTTGAGCAACATGTATACACACATCCTGTAAAACATGGAAATGTCTGGAATTTTCAAGGCTAGCATTTGGTTATTGCATATAATCGTGACATGTGAGAGACAGCATAAAATATCAAATCTTTTTCTCATAAATACTAGGTGCGCAAAAGCCATTTTAAGGACTCTTTACACTCATGGGAGTATACATAAATTTCACTACAAGTTATATCGCCATGCGCTATATGGGTGTAATAATGATAGAAGCCAGTATAAGTGCATGAAAATTACACATCTGGGGATATTGCCTTTGTAGTTGAATGACACATTTTGTAAGAAAGTGTACATTGTAGCTACAAAATAATATGGGTGTTACTTAGTGGACTATTGACGTTGATGGGCAAAGCACAATGGAAGTAGCAGGGATGTAGGGAGAGTGACAAAATCTTGAGAGAGAAAACATATTTTTTATCGAAAGTTGACCAGAAATGACTGAACTACGCTAATATTGAGCTTTATTAGGCATATATTTTGTAGTGTGCATAATACAGTTTATACTGTATGGAAAAGTTGTCATCACTCCATAAGATACAGTAAATACATGTTCTTGGAATTGGCAATATTTGTGTGCTTGTTATTTTTGCATTTGAACATTTTAGCCTTAAATAAGAATAATGTATTTTTTTCTATCTACAGTTGTTGTAAAAATTGTTTTTTTGGTTTAATTAAAAAACAAGTAAATATAAACATGGCGTTTTATATTCACGATTTCATACAGAGTGTATGAAAGTCTGCAGTATATTCATATTCCGTATTTGTTTTAAATTATACTAGTGAAGAAATTGCAGTAAAATGCTAGATTTATTTCTTTTAATGATAATAGCCGAAAACGCCATTTGTAATTGACACCAATAGTTCGATAATAACTTCATCAAAAACTGGCGTGCGCCTAAAGCAAAATAGAGAAGTTATAAGGTATGAGATAAAAAAAATCAATATTTTGTTCCGTGTAAGTGATAATACATGTTGGAAGCGGAATACTGGGAATAAATAATAATAAGATTTTCCAAGAAGTACAGACAATACGTACATATCCTGGAAAATGTACATATACATATACATTTCATACTCGTAAATTATGTGTATGTATGTGCATTCATATATTCATCGACTGCGAACAATTAGACAAAATGTGGATATTAATCGAATATATATATTTTTTTAAACTAATGGGAGGAAAGAATATTGGTATCCTAGTTAGTTGAAACAACATCAATAATAGTTTCATGAAGTGGTTAGAAATGAAATCGATTCAACAAGTGTCCATCTATCTTGGATGTTTAACAATTGCATTAAACGATTTTCAATTTCATCAAGAGCTTGATGGATGATGAAGTAATCGCCAGCCTTTGATGATTCTATGCAAAATAATTGACTATCATTTATCAATCAATCAAACCATAATCAAAACGAGGGCGTTAGTTTTGCCATCTGCATTTTCATGAAAGGCTTTTGCATTAATGGGTTTATTTATACTCACTTAAAAAACGATAATTCATTTTTATTTTTTGTCCATATGGATTATTTTGCTCACTTTCCAAAATAGGACAGCAGGCTAGTTAACTTCATATTCTAAAGCGTACGCCACGTGTTTTCTTACATCATTTTTAGTATTTATATTGCCAAAAGTACAAGAATTAGAATAGATTCCAATTATCCTTAAATAACAATAATGCATCATTTGAAAATCCAAGCCAATGAAGCATTTAGAACCCATTTCATAAAAATCGCTCTGTCTCACATTACTGATAATCCCCGAGTTTATTCCCAATTATTTCAATTCGAATTAAGATATGAATAAGTAAGATTAATAATCAAAGACTAAAATAGGACAGCTTAGTGACTATTTTAATAGATATTATCTAAGTATTAGCTTAAATGAGACCTTCGATACTAAATGATTCTATTAAATACAGTATATAAGGAACGTGAATAGCATTTTCTAACTAAAAAGAACAAATGATTTAAGCTTCTAATGTAGCTTTCGCTATAATCCGAAATCTTTTCCTCCTTTGGGACATTGCATATTATGCAGTGGGTTTTCTAAGATGTTGCCTATTAATTTTCACCGTGGATAAGTCAAATGTTTCTACTATAAATATGATATTGAAGTGAAGTTTGCACACGATTGAAACTCATTATGACGCAGGCAAGCGGATTAATTCCCAATTCGAAAAAAACCAACAAAGACTTCTCCATACGTTTATTATAAAACTGTAAGCGTCTTGAAGATAACAATGACGTCATCATCAATTTCTTCTTCTGCTCCAAAAATCATCACTCAGAACAAATTATTAAAAAAAAAAAGAATACTTATTGATCAAGCAGCGTTCACTCTATTATCTATAATATTCTCTGCAGCTTGTGTCTATTAAAGGAGACAGATCTAAAACTTCCCAAGATTATAAATGCACTTTATATAGCCTAGATATTGTGATTATTTCCTTAATTAGCACCAGATAATAAGAAAATTAACAATTATTTAAATTTTAAAAATAAAATAAAATCCGTGCGCCTGCGCACATTCACTTCCACTGAAATCGGATTTTCTGTCTGAAGCTATACTAGATTCTCGCTTAAAGGACTCTAATGATTGTAATACAAATAATAATTAACTTAATTTATTAAATTACAATGCTTGATAAGAAATGTTGAAATGAACTATAATTTCATCAAAGTATTCGTAACCACACTTGTTTTTCTAGATGGAAAAATTGCTGTTGAAATATAGTATCAACTCAAATATTCATGAATATTTATCAATGATTTAACCAATGATTAAATATAGTTCGCATGAAACCTCACCAATGTCACTGGATAATTGCTGTATTAAACGCACGAGTGCTCGGTGATTAATAATCACCAAAATGCAAATCCTCAACAGGCCTCAGAGGAAAAATAAAGGCGAAACTACTCATGAATAATATTCAAACAATATGATTTATGGAAATTTATCCAAATATCGAGCGACAGTCAAAATTCAATTATATAAACATACTACATTTTTTACACAGATTTCGTGCTTCTAGAAACAATACTAAATGTTGACACTACAAGTCTAACTTCAGATTTTATTTATCTTTGGCAGATAAAAACTAACATAAGCAATCATATTACAAATATATGTGTAATTATTTCATAAATAAATGTTATATATTTGGTATATTTTGACGTGGGACGGAGGGTTTTCTTCTATTCTTCTTAAAAGAGCAATCGAATAAGTAAATTTCCACCTGCTTAAAATTGCTAAGTAATACTGATTATAATACGATACTGTAACTCATATACAACTTTAAAAAGCACCTTTGTCATGGATAGGGCCTATCCATCAACAGCTTAGTAAGTTCTCAAATCAACTCTTTACCTATAGAGTTAAGTTTAAACTTCAATTTAAAAATGCATTTGCTAATGCACTGTACATGTACTACGTATGTACATCTAAAATTCAGACCGCTGAAAAAGGGTTAATAAAAGATTGATTTTGCTACTTACTGACGTTCAACGAAGCTTCTAAATAGGTTAGCCATCCGCTCGTTAATGTAACAAACCGGCGTGATGGCAAGGCCACTGTCGAAACATTAATTAGTTCATTAAGTGAACCGTGTTCAGTAAAATATGCATGCTTACTTATAAATTGCTCCTGGCTTTATGTGCAATCAATGACTATAAGGATGAACCAAACTGCCGAGTGAAAGAATCCAATTCCATCGTGAAAATAGACTTTCTGAGGATTACCGGAAAAATACCAACTGTGCCAATGCAAAAGTCATTGAAATGCGATTTAGCCAAGTTGGTGTGAGAAAGATGTTTTGTTATTAGAGGCTCAGCTTTATTGACTGCGTTTCCGTAATCTAGAATTCCTTGGCATTCCTTTCAATTCCACGACACTCCACATATAAGCCACTCGAAAGCCGCTGTCCTGCGTCCTTTCCTTGAAGTCAACACGGAGTCCTATACATTCATTTTTTATATTTTTCACACGAATTTCGCTTTAGATTCCTTTTTCGTGCAATTTCGATTATTCGGTATTGAACGCACATTCCTTTTACACTCTCTCTAATCCTCACTCTCCTATGTCTGTAATCTGACAATTGGAAATGCAGTCATATAATCGGTTATTTCCCAGCCATCTTTCATCAAAGTTTCATGGAAGAACTTCATAAGATAGGTCGAGATGCGCATTTTTTGTGTGCATAAAAATGGAATAAATTGCAGGGGCTAAGCCTTCCTATCAGAGTGCGTTTTGAACATGCAAGCCTCATAATAAGTCGCACACATTTGTTTGTCATTCAAGAAATAAACCTCTACTTAAAAAAATCCAGTAATTTTACAAGCGAATGATATGGGGAAGCTGTGCGTATTATTTTCTCGAGAGTTTATAATAGTATGCAAAATGTCAACTATGCAAAGCAATAAAAAACAAGCAATGCTTCAACATCACTACATTTGAAATAGTTTAGTGTTTTTAAACGTATGTGTATGTACCTAAAAGAATCCACCCCATCCTCCGAAATATTGGGGAATGTTCGACAGGGCATAAACAATGTTTTATGAAAAACTTCCTTGCATTCAAACAAGAACTTCGTATATAAATGAAAATGTCTACTAAAATTTCACAAATTTCTGCTTTTACAGTACAGCACACCGCGAGATTTTATGAAGCAACGAAAATAGCCACTTTTTGACACAGGTTTGGTCGTGTTACCAGCCTGGTATACTATTTTTACTAGGGATTTAAATTTTCATATATATTTCTGGAAATTTCTTCTCAAAAAAGAAAATTTGCTTGAAATTCTGGCTTTTAAAAAACAAGCTAATCTGATGCACATGTCTTCTATTTCTCAAGCTAGATTGTTATTTATTCAAATGGAAGTGTTACTAAAATAGCAGAAATTTTGTACCAAAACTTTGTAGTCTTGACTACTTTCTGATTTTTCTTAACTCAACATACATATATAAAACAATATTTTTTTAAAAAACAAGAGTGCGACAAACAAAAACGTGCATGCTCTAAATTGTTATGAAGTTACGTTTGCACGTAAACCATACGGAAGGTTTCCTAAAAAAAATATGGTTTTTTCCCGAATTATTGATGACATGGTTTTAATATCATCCGCTACGTTGGCATTCCAATAAAACTGCATTTATGTTTCTTTAAATTGCGGACAAAGCCGGGTCTATCTAGCTCAAATAACAACACTAATAATTCGTATAGCCTACTGCTTTACACAGTCCCAGGGTCCATGAAAGATATCTATATATATACCATGTCATTAGTTTCGTATATGTATGTTCGTATATACGTATATGTATATAGCATACATGTATGTGTAATTCAGTACACTGACATAAATAGGCAGCAAGAACTAGAACTTAATATTCATGAATCATGCATAGATGAACTGGAATTGTTTACTACTATTGATTATTAAATCCAAGGATCTTATGTTATGTAACGATAGCAAATATTGAACGTAAGGTGAAACTAGTTCAGCTCAGGGATATCAATAAGTAGGAGAATTCAATTAGCTTTAAGAGGACGATTATAATCAATAATTGAACCGATTCCTGACTATCCTTACAGTGATATTTGTGCTTAACGTCCGCATACATTAGAATAGACTCACAAAAGAATTAAATCTAATAGCCAAAAGAGCGATTTTTACATCAATGGTTTCACTTCATTTTCATAACTAGAATATATAGAATTGAATTGACGAATATATCCAAAAAGCTGCCTATTAATAATCATATATGCCCTTAAGCTCTTGTACATGAATTTGATTCGTTACTAAGGCTATCATTCCCTAAAATAGGATATTCTGAGGACGAGGTGGGAGGGCTTAAGTACATGAACACGTATTTGACTTTTTGAGTGCATTTCAAAATTGATGGATGGAATTTCAAAACGTAAATGTTGATCCTGTCAAACGTATACTATTTACATTACCAGTATTTCTTAGGCATGTAAGTTTATCCATGTAACTTCTAAAGGATGAATGCATGTAATATAAATTTAAATGTGTCAATTATGTTGGGTATCCATTAAGTCGTGAAAAACTGTCCTGTAAAATTACCATACATTTAGTACAAGTTTTCATGTGCTATATTTTCCATAAAACCAACCAGAATGTTATATTACTTAATATTGGTGTATTTTTGGCATATGCATTTTTAAAATTCAATATTAAGAGTAACTTGCAAACTTGAGTGATCCGTTCCATGCTTCGCAATGTTCAGCCATCAAACCCATGTGAGAGTTTCACTAATCCGGTTATCCATTCCGAAAATCTGATTTGAGGTTGAATTTGATGTAAGTCGTATACAGTTCATAAATATACAACAACATACTCCGGGGAGCTGCCAGATCACAACATGTAAAAATCAGGGAAATCTATAAACATGTACCAAGTTGTTCATCATTGTATAAGCGTCAAGTTTCATTTACTTACTCCATAAAATTCTTAAGACAAAAAGACTGAAATCAGAATACGATTCTTTCTAGCTTCCGAAGCTAAGTAGTCATTAAAATACATTACTAATCGCATGCGTATGTATGTATTAAAATGACCTGGAACTTATTCAAGATAATTTCTGTATACAAAGGAAGAACTGCATGCACTAATAGAAAAGGAGTGCAGCATAGACACAAAAAAAAACCATTATATTCTGTCCTAAATCGTCTTAGATTCTAGATGGGCTTGTATACAATTCCTTTGGTTAATATGCTACAATGAAAGAAAGCTAACGTTACATTCTGTTGCATCCATCAACGGTTTGCATATACATTGGCAGACTTAATTTAAAATCTGTCTCGGATTCTAGCGTAATAATGTTGACATTTCATGGTCTTATTTAAACAAAATACCATGAGACGAGTAACAATTGTGCAGTGATTGCAATGACAGAAATTGAAAATAGTGCTCAACTCCAGCTGAATAACAACACTTTTTTTCTTACATTCGTTAGAATAAATTAGCACTATTTGTTGCTTTTATTCAGAGAGGGAACCCACGCCGATGTTATTGTCATTATCACTCCCTGAAATGGAGCAGCGCGTTAGAAATATATATGTAAATCGCAGTCTTTATACGTACTATTTGCGTCACAGGTATTCAAATTTTAATAACGGCAAAACAGCCAAAGAGGAATTGATTTTTCAAGATGGTTTGTTTCGAAGTTGTTTTCGACGAGGATTTAATCCAAAGAATTTCATTCGACCTCGAATATATGGCAACAACTGCATTCAACATCCAAACACACATAAAAATTGCTTTCGAAAAATAAAATTTCTTTTTTATGGTTCTGACGTCACTGTGGACCCCTGTTAGGCTTTGCCATGAGTGGATGTAAGCAAGAACCATTCCAGTTTATTCAACTTAATTCCAGCTCTTTTAAACATGAAAAGGCATGTAATCATCAAATTTTGCTGTTAGAAAAATTATACCATAACATTGCCATTGAATCAAGAAGAAATATATTCACAAAATTGATGATATTTCTTGAATCAAAAAGAAAGATATTCAGGACAGGAAATTGATAACATTTCATGTACACTCGATGTATTTTAGTACATACAGTCATCAAATGATGCATGCTAGAATATAGCATCAGCTTCATGTTTACAACTTGCTTTCAAAACCAATCTTGATAATGATCATTTACCGACTAAATTAGCTAAATAACTACAAGGCCATTCGTTTGTTTAAAAGCATAACATTTCGTATCACATATGCCCCACAAAGCACCAACTTACTAAATGGAAGAAGATATTGTACGAGAACAAATTAAAGTAAGTAGAGGTAGGTAAAATAATTTGACAGCTTAAGAGGAGTAAAGTTTTAGTAATATGAATTTTACTAAGTAAAGTGCTTTTTTATTTTGTTTTTCTCGTGCAATACACTCAGATTTTCAGGATTCCAACGCGCATTCCTTTCATTTTCCCCCATTTTCATTTTCAAGGAGTCAGGTATTTTCTAGAGAATTTTCAAAAATAGAGGTTTTTTATTAGGGTTTTTTCCGGATGAACTTTGTGTATACATTCCGATGAAAATTATCGATGACAGAAAATTCCAGTATAAACTGGCGTTTTAACACAGATTTCAAGCACATTTCCCGATTTTCAAGACTGCTGGGCACTGTTTGATACTTTGTATGACACCTGATGATGGGTTTGTGAGCAGAGCCATGTTTTTTAAATAACCTTCTGGCTTTAGTAAGCTATCAAGTCTCTTGTGTACTTTTCAAATAGTATTCCTATATGACGCATTTCTTCCGATTCCAATAAAGTGTATTTTGAAGCAAAGCCTAAACGTTTGTTGTATTTTTAATAATTAGTCACTAATAAAATTCACTCGTTCGCACCGTTGCTTACATGAATGGCATCGAGGGAATTTCCCTCTTCAAGAAGTGTGTACTCATGTGTGTGATCGATTGAACGACTGTCGCAGCTGGCAGCTAATCACGTTGGACATCGCATGCATTTTCAATTTCGTATGACATTTTCTACTCTTGCATGGACCTCAAGAAACGGGATATTATCGATGCAGAACCGCTCCGAACCGGCGGTATTTCGCTATATAGAAATCGTGGGTGATTCCGCCTGAAACGTGGGTTGGGATTTGCCATAAACACACATGCGCACCCACGGGCACCCAAACAAAGAAATTCCTAGATGGCGACCGATGGCGATACAAATCGCATCCTCCAATGCAGTCATCAAGATGGAAAATTTCACTTTCAAGATGGCCGATTATCTAGTGCGTCTGTCAGTGACGCAAGTGATCATGCCACCTCATCCATCATGTTGTTAATGGGGAAGGCTACGATGGGAAACCCTAGCTTAAAAGGGATAATGCTTTTGCCAAGTATGTTTGTAAAAGGGCTTTGCACTCCCAATCCATTGACACGAAAACGCATAAAAGAAGTCTCAATACCGAGCTTACGTGCCAGCCTCAGCGTTACAAAAGGTGCCATACCTAGATCTTAATCTGTGAAGTAAGCCCCACGAGCGTAAAACGCTTCGACAGATTCGAATACGGGAAAAACTAGTTCATATTAGACCGTCATGATGCTTTGGAACCAATAACACGCCCACATGTGGATGATCAAGTCTTGAATTCCATAAGAGTTTTTGGGGCCTAATCATAATATTCTACATGATTGTCTTGAAAAAGAATGTAACAACATAAAAGGACATTTTATGTCAAAATATGAAGCTAATGAGAGAATTCCTAAACATGACAAAACAAGTAACAAGTTTATACAGAGAGTTTTGAGGGTTTTCTGTTGGTTTGATCGGTTTTGAGAAGAATATATACTGATCTAATAATTAGCTTTTCACCCATGTGAAATTCTGCAACCTAGCTATTATGCATAATTTATACCTCAATTTAAATTGCAATTTTCATGGTGTGTATTATATATGATTTTTGCAGATGGAATGTTTCACACAGTTGAAATTTTGGATACGGCCGGATCCCATCATTTTCCTGCCATGAGAGAATTAAGCATACGTTCCAGTCGAGCATTTGTCTTAGTATTTTCTGTGGACAACGAACAGTCATTTTATGAAGTGATGGCTATTTGGGAACTCATCGTTAAAATCAAAGGTAAATGAACTTTTTTTACAAATCAATAAAATGTCTAAATTTAGGATAAAACTAATTTCACTGAATAGTTATATACCCACTCACTGAATTATGTTTTTTTATACATAACTTTAAAATCATACTTTAATTATTTTTGAGGGCGAGTTCAAAGACCTTGCTATGGATTGATCTAAAATTTGTCAATAGAAAATAAACGCTGACATCGAAAATGATTACCATGGAGAAGTAAGCCAACTTAGAATAATGTTTGCGAGCAACTCATTCAGAAATATGTTTTATCATATCATTGTCAATTTACCATTTGAATTAGTTTCCTGAAATTCTCAAAGTGAATTCGAAGAAAATTTCTCAAAAAAATGCCTCTAGTAGACAAACAGTCGAACTTATTATCGAAACACTCATATTAGCAGTAGCATTAATAGCGTACTTTTGATATTTCAATCTATTTGAGAGACTCAAACAGTAAAATAAAGGTTCTTTGTGAACACTAAAAATTGACAAAACATTGTACACAGAATAGAAATCAATAACGACTGAGAAGAAAACAAATAGGAAAGTGTGTTTTATCATCAATAAGAGGCAATTTCACTTCAGGGTCATGTAACATGGGAGATATGGCGGAAGAGGTAAACTGCATTCAGATAAATACTCAAACAAAAGAAGAAAAGAAAGATTCAGAAACACAAACAATCAAAAAGAGATACGTGACGTCATCTTGCTTGCGTTAGATCCCCTAGGTAAATTCGATAAAATCACGATAAATGCAAATTTGGCAAGACAGTAATTAGATTGCGGAAATAGTATCCCCCATTTTAGTAAATGGAGGACTACACAGTTTGTTTTATTTGTACTTTATGTACTTACAAAATTTTGTAAAATTAACCTTCAGTAAGATACTATTATAAAGGTTATATTTCGGGTATTCCTGTACTGCAACAGTTTAAATAATGTAGGAAACAAAATGACACTAAAACCAAGATATCATAAATATTCAACGACTATACATGTTTTAAAAACTTAAGAACGTGTGTCACCTTCTTGAAGTGGGATTTACATGATCAGTGTTGTCAATTTATTCCAGAAATAGACAAAATTCTTCCCTAACTCTCTTATGGGCTCCCGCAGGACGTGACAACGCATACAGATTGGATGTAATGGACACGGAAAATGACTCTATACATGCACTGTACAATTTTATAGTAATTTTAATAGTAATACTTGTTGATAACTAATAAAGGTTAAAGGTTTCTCGTACAACACATAATGTATGGGTGTACAATATACTAAGCAGAAAAAACTAGAATATAACACTAATCAAAATTTCTAAAAAAGTAGGATAATTTTAATGTCATTTTAAGCAATATTCCTTTATTTTTTTTCCATCAAACTTATTCTTTCTCTAAATCCAATTTAAGGACATTATCATACAATGATTGAATCCAAGGTGCCCATACCCTAAAGACAAATGTTATGATGTTATATTGGATCAGTCATAACTTTCCCGCAAATTAGTTACTGCACAGAAATATATTGATTGGAAACATGATAGGTCACCTATTTATAATTATGGAAGTTTCAGGAAGTGGTGCAATTGAATTAAAAAAAAATTGACATCGACATTTCCTTACTTCTACTTATATATCAATTAAAGAATTTATAAGCTGCATCTAAATTACAAGTCATGTCCTTCATATAACGATAATTATACGTATTTGGCAGATTAATAGATTGCATTACCAGGTTCATTACCGTATGTCTTGTCAGGTTCATTACTTTATATCTATGTCAAGTTCATTACTGCGAATTACGCTTTACAGCCCTTATGGAGCATTTTCATTAAAACTTGAAAGATGTTTTCCCTTTTGAATAATTTGCATAACTTTGCTGAATTAAAATTAGCGTTGAAACCAATTACGTTTGCCACATCTGCTACAGGCATTTGCTCGCTTCCTTATCTAACTCGGCGTCATTAGCTAATATGCTCAATTTGAAACAGTGGAACCATATATCAGAGTTTAGTTTAAAGCTATGATATGTTTCCTTAGCAGCAGAGTACAAAAAAAAAATGTAGTGCTTCTAAATTGCAAATTGTGAAACTAAGTGAATAATTTAGGATAGTTGTTGCCATGCTCTCTTGAGTTTTACCTTGACATTTTAGAAATTAGTAAATGCGGAAAACATAATGTTTGCACCTAAGAAAAATCTTTTTCAAATGATGATCCAAATTTACTGATTACCTGCATAAATCGACAATATAAAAAAAAATAATGTTGTCGGAATTTATTGGTACACAAGGCGTATATAGTATCGATACAATTTCAAACCCTTGGCAATGTGATACTAGCACAAGTTATAATTGTTTAGGGTATAATGACGAAAATATGCATTTGTTGAGAATGTCATGAAATCGTTAGAACAAAGGGATCAGATATCAATGAATTTTGTTTTTGTAAAAAAGGCACTGGCCTGGAAATACGAAGCCGGTATCAATCATTAATTAAAAAAATGTTTTTGTCGCCATTTAGATTTACAGTTCATATACGACACTGCTCATTAGTTGTGAAAATTCTAGAATGAAAGTCATCCAATAGCTTCTGTAGTAGTAGTAGTAGTAGTACTATTTTCAAACGTAACATGAATTGTATTTCTTTGTTTTCGATACCAGTTGCTTACGTGAAAAGAAACCTGAAACTAAGTGTCGCATGCACACAACGGCACACGTACGACAAACATGTCACCGAGGAAACGTTATTAACCTTAAGGCTTTTTTTGTTTCTATCTTTGCAGGAAAACCCGATATCCCCGTAATTCTAGTAGGAAATAAGGTGGATTTAGACGAAAATCGAAAGATTCCGAAGGAGGCTGCAAATGCATTTGCCAGAGATAATATGCATAGTTGTTACCTGGAGACCAGTGCCAAATACAACGTGAACGTGAGCCAACTGTTTTCAGAACTGTTGATGAAGACGTTCCACGGGGAAGAGCAAAGGGAGGCTTTGGAGGCCTCAAACCGACGTTCAGGAGGCGCGAGACGCCTCAGCCGTCGGTTGAGCAGTCTCAGCCTTAGAAGAAAAACTGGGGTCAAATTGCAAGAGGAGAATAACACTAGGGAAGGTGTAATTGTATCAAACGACGATCGAAGATGCGTTATTCTCTGAAATTCTTCAAACGTTTGGTTTTTGTGTCTCTTATAATGTCGTGCTTGTAATATTTATGCAGAATGTTAAATAACTAATCAAATTTACGAAGGACCAATACAGTTCAATTTGTTAACAGCCCTAATTTAAAAAAACAAATGAGCAACACTCAAAGGTGGAAGCGAAATTAGTATGTTTTCTAAATTGTAATCACTATACGATAAGGATAATTTCCAACATACAACAACTTATAGGGAATTCAAAACTTAGTTTTACGACCAAAAATCTGCTAAAAATACTTATGCAAGTACGCATTTATGTGAAATAATAATGTTCAAAATAAAATGTATGCAATATGTTGATATATACGCGAGTATATGGGTATTTATTCCCAATTCATGTGATCAGGACATTGCATTGGAACTACAACGAAATAACACTTCAGCTTCATTTCTTAAAAATGTATCAAATATTTTCATTAATATACAGTTGAACCATTGCACTGAGACTATTACATGTACCTACATCTGGATATTTTAAAACGTGTAACTGTCTAACCATACTACTTACTATTACTAAGTGAACCATTGTGAACTTCAACATGTTACCACACTGAAAATATTGCAAAATACTGCTAAGAAAGTTGTACTTTTGCATAAAATGAGGAAAAACTGCGCCTTTTCATATTGATCACGGGAATTTCACTTAATATTACAATTGACTGAGCACATACTGTACAATAAATACTTTTTTTTAATATTAAACAATTTCTGAATTCAACTAACAAACATAAAATTACGACAACTATTATAGAAACAAATTTAAATTTGAAAAGTATATTTTGTTACCATTTTGTAATTTGCAGATCCACTGTTTATCTATATATTACTTTTGGAGTAAAAGCTTATTGAATTTTATGGGATCCATTAGGCGATTTGCAAAAATCTTTTTTCAAAAAATGAAATGTGAATGCATACATATTAATTTGTATCAAATACACATGCATGCATGTACTGAATATTGAACATCATGGATTACCTTAACAGGTTTAATGTTAGAAATCGACAGTAAAATCACTTAGATGTCTACGTAGGCATTTTTCAGTCATATTGTGCAAAAGAATGTTTTTGCTCTTGTTGACCATATTGTTCCACACATTGATTTTATAACACGTCATGATAAATGTCCTTAACATTTCTCATACACATGAAATAATATTATCCTGATGACTATAATTCCTATAAAACTATTTACTTGATGAAATGATTCAAATGTAAAACTAATCCAGAAATTAAGACCAGACGAACAGGAAAGATTAAGTCGCATTCAATGGCTGTTTAGTTGTTAACCAAAAGTGGTGAGCGTAGGTTTGTACGACTCGACCACAATATTACATAGACTGAAAATTGAAAGATTACTGAAATGCGGGTCACGAGCTTCGCCAAATGGTCAGCTTAAGGTTTCTAATGTACTCGAAAAACGTGATAAACACAATTGAACAGGTCGAGTGCACTGCTCTCTTTTTGCGAACGGTGAAATTGATTTTGCAACCAGCAAACTAATAAAATTGCTGCTGTCATCCCCACAAAAACACCTTCAGTCTCTGAATTTACCATTAATTCGCCCTTGGCACAGTGGTAATGCACAGTTGTAATTTCTCATTTTAAAACCAATTACAGTATCGATCGATTTAGCATTCATATCAAGCGTTCCCCCCGCACAAGGTCAATAAACAGAGCAATAAAATGGAGGTCAGAAAACCTTCCCTTTTTATTGATTATTTAGTTTCAATTTAGACTCCCGGAAAAAAAAATTATCGTGGACTACTGTGTAGATCTGCATATAGCAGCCGTCAGTCTGCTTCGACCAGACTTGAGACGAACATAGTCAATATTGGATTTGCATTGAACATCCCATAACGGTATCCAATTTCAAATATGACATCACTAATATGGAAACCTTTAAATTCTTGGCAACAGAATATAAACATCGTACGAAAACAGTTAAGCTGCTTTCATCATTCGTTAGTGTGCTTAAGTTAATCCCAGAAGTATAACACAAAGACTTGTGCACTGTCAAGAAGTCAGCACTGAACATGGTAAACAGACCTTGAAAGAATAGTAATGGCGCCAAGTATAGTTTGAAGCCTAACTAAAATATATAACCGCTGACAGTAAACCAATGGAAGACACTTGTCATGGTCACTGTTAACTGACAAACAGAAAACTAAAGACAAAATTGTACAAAAGTGTCTTAAACTAAACCGAAACGAAAATAGCAAAAAAGAGGTCTTTGGAGTGCTTACATTCTATATAGACTTGTCTATAGACATTCTATATCACAAAACCCTGTTAAATAATGCATGTCTTATAAATGAAATACTATGTGACAAATGCATTTTGGTGATGACTGATGAGATGATACCACTTTTAGAATACAGCACATGAAATGCATTATACCAATTTGTATTACTCTTTAGTGGGATGTGCCATGCTATGTTAATGACATTAAGTACATGAACCAAATAAATGTACTGGCTATGGATTGGTGATTAATAATACCACTTACTATTATGTAAATATATTGAAAATAATCATGTTAGCAACGTTGAGGCTATACATAAATGTATATAAATATATATAAACTGTATTTTCCGAGTTATTTTAATGTAGCCTACGTGTTACAGTGTTTTTGCGATAAGTTTATAGGTAGTTGCTTCAATTTTTTATACCAACAATCTTTATGTATGTGAATCAATTATCGAGAAAATGTAACAGGGCGATTCAAAATGGGCTTTCTGAAGAGGCGAATTAGAACGAATATTCCCACTAAAAGTATTTTGAATCAAGATTGTCAATACGTTGTCACTTGTATCGCGTTCTGTAAATATTTTTAAATTGTAATTTTTAGCATAGTTTGTATTGTAAATAACACGTGCACGATTTAAAGGTGCAGCTGTTTCATATGTAAATACCGAAAATAAATAAAATACTTTACGAAATTGCATCAATTTATTGCAAACGTCATAACACATGAATGACGAATGATAAAAATAGATTTTGCATGCTAACATTTAACGTCGCACCCTATTTACTTAGAAATGCAAATCGTTGAAAATTGAAAAACTATGTTCATAATGGTGATAATTGATTTTCTGGAAATAATCTAATTAACTGTTAATGCAAGGATGTCATATAATTTCGTGTGCGATTCCATACTTTTAAGTTCTTTCACATGACAGCTGGTAACCACCAGTCGCAGTTGATATTCAAAATGGACACTCCAAATTATTTCTTCCAAAATAAGCCCATTTTTATAAAAATGATCCGAAAATCGTGTATGGACACCGCATGGGCAGAGTGTAGAGGTGTGATGGACACATTTTAAAGACATTTTGGGGATGTTTTTTTTAATGTCCCCTAACATAGTCACTTTGCTGGTGCTTCCAACCCTCACGTGAGCCCTTGATGTTAATCGTCGAATATGATTTTTGGCATTTTTGTGTCATTTATAATTAAAAATCATGAAACCATTAGTTGTGTGCATTAAAATTATGAACTGATAGTGTGAAAGTATTTTTAAATGTTTTTTTTTTTTTTTAAATCGTGAATTTGCCCCTGAAGATAGGCAATCAAACATAGCATCATATCCTGTCACCAGCCATAGACTAACTGCCCTTGATGGTGGCATTTCTATAGCAGCTGCCGTATCTATGCAATTAAAAAACCGCCAAAAACGACAACAATTAAAAATTCTTTAATGGATTTTCGCAACAAACATAAGTATCTCATACTGGTAACAAATAGTTGCAATTGTCAATTTTTAGCCTCCGCATTATATGAAATGTCGTGAAACATGGAAACTCCTGTAATTGAATTGACTCGATTGCGGATTAATCACATACGTGCATTCCGAATAATGGGACATCGGAGAACATGAAATGTGTCCCTATTACGAGGCTGATATCATTAAACATTATTCGGCTCTTGTTTATAATAAGCGAATAGCCAATTCGCTGGTGGAATGTACTGCATCAATAAAATATGGAAATTGAAACATTCCTATGCAAACGAATAAGTGATGGAATGATGTAATGCGCTATAAGGGTCATTCTATGTTTACGAAAAAAAGGAATTATGTATATATCTGTATATTTAATAGGACATTAACTCATCATAACAAAACTTTTGGTAAAAATTTTAGCTATGAAAATATTTAGTTCTTCTAAAAAAATTAAAGTCACAACCAGGCAGTGGAAACCATACGCATTCCAAGGTTTGGCTGATATGTCAGAACGCATGGGATAGTTAGGAAATGTGTACTCACCAACTGTTAACATGGAGCAGCAAATAAGAACGCCATCTACCCCCCTACGGTCTCTCAGGTTGAAAATAGCAGACACAGCGCCACCTATCGACAGCAGAAGGAGATTCTTACACATTGAAAGTAAGCCACATTACAGCGCTTTAACTTCGTTTTCCTGTTTTACAGAGTGCCACCAAAAAATAAGACTAGTACGAAAATACATATGGAGCATATTTCAACAATTTTTCAATAATATCATTGTAAATTAATCGAAATAGTGGATCTTACAGAGTGTAGGATGCTAAAATATTAATGGAAAATACTACTCTGGCATATTCACTTTAGATACCTATATTAGGTATTGCCAATGTGCTGATTACATGCAGTATGAATCCATAGGCATATTTCTTCCCAAAACATTTTGTGTAATAATAAATTATGTAATATACGATGGAATAATAAACAAACCGAAATTGAAAAACTAGCGTCTAGCTATTCTCTGTTATGAAGTGATAACTGCCACTAATTTCGACCACACATTGGGTTGGCGAATAATTTGGGTAGGTCAGGTTAGGGTGTCTAAGTCGTGATATTGCTATATCATTGACAATTGTTACTTAAATGCGAAAGCTTTTTTAAAAGCTCTCTAATAGTCCACTGTAAAATATTTCCATTATGTTATTTCTAGAACAGCATCTACACCAAAGACGAATTCCATATGCAAACAATTTTTTTAAATTATAATTTATTTGCTCCCACGCACATGGCAACTGACTAGGAACTACGGCATTACATGAAAAAATGACAGCTTATATAAGACTGTGTAATCACTAAAAATGAAACAAGCTGGAAGAGAACTTACACTGTTTTTCGTTCAATACATAACTTAGCCTCATAAACAGCGTTCACATTGTACGAGTTCCAATCTCTTATTTTTTTTTTTTAATTTCATTAAAATAAGTTTCTGAAAGAGAAATTTGCATTATTATATGAAAACAAATAATATTACAACAAATTTGCCACCTTTTCGTGCCATTTCCATGAGCTTGTTCATATAATATTTCAGAAGATGGGCGGACAAGTAAACGTATTTATCATTAAGCATGTCATGTGGCCAACAGCGATGCAAAAATAATCTTTAATAGAAAACAAAATACTGAAAAGCATCGAATTAAGCGGATAAAATATTATAAGAGAAAAATAAAATAAAACGATATTAAATCATTCCAATGAGATAAAACTTCAAGATACACAAACAGCCTGTACAGTCGCGCATTCAATTATAACAAAAAAAACTCTACTTGATCCCTAAATTAATTGAAAAATTCATTTGCCATTCTCATTTCTTTATATTCAAGATTTATTAATGTACTAATTATGCCGTTTATGTCCTTTAAAAAGGTCCTCAGAAAGTGTTGACCATAATTTAAAACATAACAATGGAACTCTAATTTTTATTAAAACTTAAGTTTTTTGAACAAATTCAGAATGGTCAAGAAAATTCAATTAAAAATTCGTTAAAAGTTTTAAAATGGCACAGATTAGCGGTCGGATTACATTAAATTAAAGTATAATTTTAACACTGGATAACACTTGTTTTAAGGACATTAGTTACCATTCTCATATTAAAACCAACACTCAACCAGCGTTTTGTTTAGGGAAAGCTCTTTATATAAAAATCTGAAATGAATACGACTTAAATTACGATTTGCAGTTCACTGTAATAAACTTAAAATTCATTATATTAATCCCAAACAACGTATAGCTGCCAAATGGCTCAATTCTTCACACTATAGCATCACAAATGAATTCTTTTAACGTGCATTCCGCATCGTGAATTTAGTACCTCGTATATATTTTATTACGTACCTAAAATGGCTGAAAGATTGCAATTAGAATTTAAAACATTAAATATTTAAGGATAATGATAATTTCTGAGCAAAATAAAAATCAATATATGTTTTCAAGCTTCCATTCAAAGTTAAACATTTGTGACCAATTATAATTGTTCCACATACAAAAAAAGCAAATAACATTGTTTCAGCAGCGATAATAAACAATAACATTTTCCCGCAATAGTTACAGTAAATCTGAAAAAAAATTCATATAATTATAGTTAAGTACTCTTCGATAATTTTGTGCCGAGATTCACCCACCAACTTCAACTTAAAAGTGGATTAATCAGTTCAGAGCAATTGCATTGTTATAAATGATTAAATCAGCCTTTTATCATCTTTATAATAAGATTAGTCTGTGCAATCAGGTTAGTGTAACTAATCACAAATGTTACCCGGTCTATCAAAAATTGTTACTCTAGACTCTAGAGAAATTTCAGCGCTAGATTAAGTTTCACACCTCCATTACTTAGGCCCTAGATTTTTTGCTTTATTTTAACTATAAATTGCTCTCGCTAGCTTTTTGGGATTTTCACTTTCAGCATTTCACTTCACCATAAATGAAACCGAATCAACCACACCACGCAAAATGGAGAAATAACAATTTCTCCCACAGCCAATGCGCTTAATTGGTTGAATTTGAAATGAAAATGCCACTACGATTGAACATGTCTCTATATAATAATGGTATTTATGGGTTATAAATGAATGTACGGGCAATATATATATTTATATCAATAATATTTAAACGCAGCGCACGAGGACACCTCTTTTTACCATTCCAGAATCATCAAATAATACTAAGTGAACAAAAGACGTTGAACATCGAAGGAAAGCAAATCATGATGGCGAAATCTTTGTAAAAAATCAATTACCGGAACTATGAAATCGCTATTTAAAACTGTGATGAGGGGGTTAATTCCCCAAAAATCCTCATAAGAACTATGCTTTTTATTTTATATATATATATTAATTTTTTTTGGTATTTCCTTAACCATCATGATAACAGGCAAAGATAAACTGAACACGAAGCAAGTTACATTACGACACCATTAGCACTAAAGAGCACTACATCATTCAACTTTTCTGGATGGTAAAATTGCATTTAAATGTCAGATTAATGAATCCTCCGTTCCAAAATCTTTTGAAATGGAGATACTGTAGCTTGTTATATAGGACAAATGCTATTGAAGCAAAAAGGAACACTTTTCAACGACCCAAGACGCCATTTTTTTCTCAATGGTATCCCCAACAAGGCGCTTGTTGAGCCAAGTAGCATCATTCACCCTTATTCATCTTTCATATATCACAATATAATTGTCGATTTGTCAAGAAGATCGATAATTCAATTTTTTAATCTAGACAAAGGCCTATGAAGGAATAGAAAGGGAGGTATAGGTTATTAACGACACGATAAAAAATCAACACGCACATGCACACCAGCACTGTTCAAAAAACAGCAATTAAAAAATAAAGGCAAAACGAGTAGTGTGCTAAAAACAACACTTACATCCAACGTACTAAACATGGCTTAGAATAACGTAGTTAAGGTGCTGTGGCCACTAATTAAAGCTAACCAGCGTGCCCTGATTAATAGTAGCGGTTTAAATGACGGCATTACCCGGGTATATATGTTGAGAATATCAAGAAACTATTATACTGCATCGAGTGACATGCTAAACTGAAAAACAGAATATTGGAAACACTCGAATATGCATATCGAAACATAGATATACGTGAAAAACAAATGCAGAACGTGCGGTCATAATCAAACACAGACACATGTCATCGTTCATACTGGAAATAAGTCTTACCATTTTATAGGGAAACAAATAACTGGAGTTTCAAACGAAATATTCATTGTGTCTTTGCCAAGTTCCCTGAGTTTTTCCTTCAATTTTTTCTAACTAAATTTAAATTGTGGTTACGTAGTCATTTCTTGAAAAATTAAGCGCCATATTTAACTCAATTTTACAGAAATTTATAAATGTTTTCTTACATAATATAGTTTTGCATTTCAAAAGTTCCATAAAGTGTTTGTGTTAACTAATATTATTTATTTAATGGAAGCTCTACCGCAGTTGTGTTTAACTACATGTAGGTAGATATGGTGAAATAAATTTAAGAATTGTTTGATTTGTGGCTTTCCGCACCAAATTTAGATTAATAATGAAAGTTTTAAAAGTTCCTTAATGTTGGAATGTCGTCCATCCAAGTATAGCTTTGACAGCAAGTTTATCCAAGATACTCAAATTTAATTTGGTCACTGATGATCACCACTGAGCACATGATTGTAGTAAACTAACAATTTTGAAAGCTGCAAAATATCAACGTGTGTTTGTGTTCATAAAGAAATACAGTTTAAAGAACTCTGGTAACGATGCAACATGTTATAAGATAGGAGAAAATGTTGCAAGGGACAGCTACAGCTAAATTGAATCGTAACTTTAGCATCCCAATTATCAGTCATCCTTTTCCTCAGTTAAAAAGTAAGCTCTTGACACGTTCCGATTGAATATACTTGTTTTTCCTAACTGAAAATGACAAGACGAGACACAAAACATCACGAGAAGATTAAAAGTTGCACAGCAAGGACAGAGAATGCAAAGCAACACTTACAATAAAGAAGAAATGAAATGAACGAGTAGCATTTTATATATCGTACCAACAACGCAGGTGGCAGTACGACAAGCCGTCAATATACAGATTCATGATATCTCATTTAATACCCCCATGCGTCACCCTCCCCTCCACCATTTCTGGGACACCGTGCGGAAATCTTGAATAGTATTTCATAGATTCAGATTGACCTATGTAGAGTAAGAATTAAGGTTTGTTCATTGATAATTTGTTATCTGTAATGTGTAGAGAGATAAGAAGAAGAAGAATTGTAATCCACACTTGCAATTAACTGCGCACACTTTGCACCTTATTAATTAACCAATAGACCTTGAGCCAACCTCACATTGCATCTCACCTTAGGTCCGACCTCATATAATGCACCTCTTGGTAGTATACTAGTCTATAGAACTTCAAATAACACCCAAAATACATCCCCCTTCCGCGCAGTATTTAGCTTGATTTATTTGCGAGGCAACCAATTGAGAATCTTGGCAGATACAGAAATTATCGATACCAAATAGTTTCAAACTTTTGTTCGGAGAGCTTCCAGATATGGATGTCAAAGGTTTGGATAAACGATTTTCCAGATGATGCAACGATGTTGAGACTATTAACTGTGCATGCTTATTTAGTGTCCGCTAGAAGTTTTCCTTCTAACTGAGATTACTAAATTGGAGCGTGTCTTATAAGCACCAGTGATAATTGACTTAGTGGATAGCTAACTAAACGTTTAGGTATCCACATTCGTATTAAAAATAGTGTTGATTAATAATCGTTCGGTATTATTAGAAATATAAGTGAACATATTGATCAAAATTAAATTAAGCACCACGTATGAATTATTAATTTAAATCTTAAGAATCCTTTTTTAATAAAGCTGTAAACATGATTTAAATGATTAAAAACAATCCAACATAAATACGTTAAGTTTTAAAAGCTGTATTAAAAGTGATTTTGTATGACCTTAAAGAGTTAAAAGCTTTATTCAAACATTTAGGAGGAATCTCAGATAAAAGATCAAAGTACAGAAGATCATTGGATATTAGGGCACAGTTTTCAGCTCAAGCGAAGGAGTACAAGTACCCATGGGATATTTGGTCAAGAGGGCAATTGAATGATTTGAAAATCTGTCACGAGGACAGGTGGGTATTTAGGGAATTGTTTAACTTGTTAAACTAGACAAAATTCCTTAGCAATTGTCCGCAAGTGCAAATGCATGCATGCTTGACATAATAACTCTTTCCTAACATCCAATTAGCTTACGTACTTTGAGCTTATGTCCAGACATCCTTTAGGAGCTATGCCAAAAAATCAACATCAAAGGTTGAGAGAAAAAGAAGAAGAAAAAAAGTCGAGATTTGCCAAGAAAACTAGCAATTAGGGTCTGGAGCAATGACAATTACTCTTAAGTGGATGACCAAACAGAATGTTAAAGAAAACAGTTTGAACTAAATGGCAAGAGCCTTGACATCCAGATCCTCTGCTCCCCTCGTCTGCAGAGCATTCTTCGTGATGGATAAATTAGAACTCCAAACGATAGGCAGAACAGCTCGTTTCATGATCTTGCAGGTTGATGGTGCAACGGCTGGCCGACGGAGCCAAGTCAATTTTATTCTTCGCCAGCTCGTCTTCATTGAGCGCGAACCAGTAGCCCAGTGTGTCCGTGTCGTAGGTGGGAATGATGGTGACTTCCAGATCTGGATTTTCCCAGCTCTGTTTGGCTTCCAGCAGGGCGTTGAACACTTCCTTGCTGGGGTTGGTGCCGCTGAAGACATAGTAGCGGGCCCTGATGTTGCGGAAGAACTCGACATCGCAGTAGAACGGGTTGCCGTGGTGCGGAATGTAAGTGAGATCCACGTAAACCGGCGGGATTCCGGAAGATTTGTTGGCGGCGGCGGCGGCAGCAGCAGACTTGCGGCCATCCCCGACGGACATCGGAGAGTCCGGTCTCTTGGTCTTGGCGGGTGAGGACTTGGACATGCCGGGCGGTACCCTCTTGGGACTGGCCGTGGGAGGTTGGGGTGCCTTCTTAGCCGACTTCTCGTATGGCTTGGTGGCGCTTTCCTTCTTGTTCTCCCCATCCTCGTTCTTGCCGTTGACCCTGGGGACATTTTTCTTACCCAGGGGCTGCTTCTTGGCCTCGGCTGTCTTGCCCCCGGCCTTGTTTTTCTGCTTGTCCGCAGGAGGAGGTGGCGAGGGCAAGCCCATGGGTTCTCCCCAGTCGTCGAAGGGGTTCTTGGAGGCTGGCTTGTCTTTCTTGTCCTCCTGCACGGAACGTTCATCAGTGCTTGGGCTGCTGAGGCTAGCTCCACCGCTGGGTGGGAAGGGGGACTCGGGACCCTCACGGTAGTGCTTCTCCTCGCCGAAGCTATGCTTCTTACCAAACTTGAACGGCGTGTGGCGGACTTCAGGTGAGTCCATCTCGAAGCCCTTGGGCGACAGCTCGGGGCTGGTCTGGGGCTCGGAGTCACTGGACGAGGGTCCGGTGGGGTAGGCGGTGGGGTGGTAGGCGGCGTAGTCGGGCGTGCTTCTGGGGTCGAAGTCCTGGGTTGCCAGGCCCCGTGAGGGGTCCCAGGTGTCTGCTTCGGGGGGATACTGTCCTCCCTGCCCGTAGATCGGGTGTTCGTCAGTCACATTCAAAGGACTTCGCTGCTTGTGCTCTTCAGAGGCCAGTTCGTAGGGTTGATCCTGTTCCCAATAGGATCCCAGGCCGCCGCCGAACTTCCCGGCGGCGTCGCCCCCTTGCACGTGGACGTCCACTCGCCGCTGCTGGTGCTCTGAGGGGTCGAAGTATCGGTCTCCTCGTCGCTTGCGTACCACATCAGCATCGCTGTCGTCTGAAGAATCCGTGCCCATGGGGTCGTGGTAGGCCACCTTCTCGCGGAGTAGGTGAGCCTGGAGGTCCGGTCGGTGGTACGGGGATTCGCTGTCGGCGTCGCTCTGTTTGTCCTCGTAATGCGGACCTCTGAACTCGTCCTCCGTGTCCTCGTCGGCCGAGACGTAGGAGCCAGAGTGCATGGGAGAAACTGTCTTGAACTGGTCGTTAGATGGCCTGATGCAGTCGTCATCGTCATCGGCCTGGGGACTGGGAGGGTCGTATTTCTCGCTGAAGTAGGCGGACTGAGGAAACTCGCCGTGGAAGCTTTGTTCCATGGGAGAAACGTGCTTCTGGAGCGGGAAATCCTCACCTGGAGGTAGTTTGTGGGCATCGTAAGGGTCGCCCACGAATGTTTCGGAGCGTTGCCGGCCGGTGTTGTCCTCGACCAGGTCGGGGCTGTAGCTGGCTCGCGGGTAAGAAGGCGATTGCTGGCCGTGCAGGGGTGGCAGTGGGCTGTCCCCCTGGAAACCCGCCTCGGGCGAGTAAGAGTCCTGATAGTAAGGAGAGGAGCTCTGGTACTCGTCCACCAATTCCTCCTTGTCCTTCTCGTCCAGGCTTATGGACTCCTTGAGGGATAGTGGGGCAGTTTCCTTTAAAGGCTCGTGAACTGCCTCTTGGACGGTTTGTTCTGATTTTCCTGCGGTCACTTTGGGCTCGAGGTCCGATAATATATCTAAGCCCGACCGCTTTGCCTGGATTGGCTCCTCAGGGATCGACGGCTGCTTCGCTCCCGCTTCAGGAGCGACGAATCCGTACTCAGGAGGAACATGAACTTCATAGTAACCTTCGTACTCTTGAGGTAAAATTTCTGCTTTTACTGCTTGACTGGTTAACGACGGTGGTGTACTATCTTTGGCATGACTGACTTCAGACTTTGACACTTGCTCTTTCGACAATGTTACGCCGGAATCCAGACTTCCTTTATCGATGTTAGAATCTATCTTGTGCTTTATGTCCATATCAATAACATCCGGAGGCGCCGCACTCCTCATGCCACCTTCTTCGTGGTGTCTATCCTCGTGTTTGGTGTGTGTTGAAGCGAAGTCGTCCATTGCCTTGGCGTCATGGAGTTGACCCTTGATCTCAATTTCTAGTTCAGCATCGTCTTGGTATTTCATTTTAGTTTTATCCTTGATAAGATCATCGGGTTCTGGTGAATAGGTATGAATCTGCGACTCTGCAGGCAGGACAAAAAAGCTCTGGTGTGCATCTTTTACATCTGGCGATTCCTCTTTGGTTGCCGTAGTGGAATCGTAAAACGACTGAGTCATTGGATCCACAAACTTTGATGAATCTTCGTGTGTTGCTGTGGTTTCATCATAAAATGACTGGGTCATAGGATCGACGGGCGCTTTGGAGAACAACATACTTTCTAGTAAGGGCGACGACCTGGAGTCGAAATCGTGTGGAACAGGACTGGTAGATTCGATGTCACTGTCATGGTGAGAATCAGAACCAGCATGCGCACTGTCTTTAGATACCGCCAATGACACAAACTCGTGATCATCTCTAAAATCGGATTTTTGAGCTTGAGCTTCACTTTTTTGTCTGTCAGACACATCTTTGCCATGGTCACTTTTAACGTCATCTTTTTTCTCGGCCCGCACAAAGTCTTTTTCATGGATATCAGACGATTTGAATTGGTCGATCGGTTTGTCCTGCACATCAACTCTAGAGCGAGATATTTCAGGTTCAACGCTGAAATCGACATGTTCAATGCTACTGTCTTGTTTGTCAGGCACATCTATTTTTGAAGCAATATCTTTGTCTGTTTTGAGATCAGACTGTTTAATTTGATCTTCTGATTTCTTTTGTAGCGAATCATCGGAGCGTAAAAGTTCATGGTCAATCTTGAAATCGGATTTCTCAAATTTAGTGTCGCGTTCTTCAGGCACAATTGTCGCGGCATGAGCAATTTCTTGGCCGGCTCCGAAATCATACTGTTCAAATTTATCGTCATGCTTTTCTTCCACAAAACTCTTCGCATGGTCGATTTCTTCATGACTTTGACTGCTCTGCTTAGAATGGTCAACCTGATGTGTTGTCTGCTCAATCGGACTATCATGTTTAACAGGCACAACATCATTTGCATGAATACTTTCTTGGTCAATTTCAAAATCGGATATTCCAACTCTGCTTCCTGGTCTGTCCTCTTTGGAATCTGCTGCGTGGAAGAAATCTTGATCAGCTGCATGATGAGATTTTTCAATTTGACTTTCTATAGATTTCTCTTGGAAAACGTCTTTTGCCTCCGTGGTATCTTTGGCATGGACGGTTTTTTGATCAGCTTTGACATCAGACGCTTCAAAAACACTTTCTTGTACAGATTCTTTAACGTAGGTGATATCTGGTTGGGTAGCACTACTAGGTTGTGATTCTTGCATAACGGCAGAAGAGATTCCGACCAAATCTTTAACACTTTCAACTTTACTTTCTTTAATTTCCTCATGGGTTTTTAAAGCGATATCTGAATCTTTGGCAATGGGCGAGATGGATCTATCCTTCTCTACATGGCTATCATCTTTTTCCAAGTGAACATCAGGTGAGAATCTATCCTTCTCTAGATGGCTCTCATCTTTAGCCAAGTGAAAATCAGGTGAGATTCTATCCTTCTCTAGATGGCTCTCATCTTTAGCCAAGTGAACATCAGGCGAAAATCTATCCTTCTCTTGATGGCTCTCATCTTTGGCCAAGTGAACATCAGGCGAGAATCTATCTTTCTCTAGATGGCTCTGATCTTTTTCCAAGTTAACATCAGGTGAGATTCTATCCTTTTCTAGATGGCTCTCATCTTTAGCCAAATGAACATCAGGTGAGATCCTATCCTTCTCTAGATGGCTCTCATCTTTGGCCAAGTGAACATCAGGCGAAAATCTATCCTTCTCTAGATGGCTCTCATCTTTGGCCAAGTGAGCATCAGGTGAAAATCTATCTTTCTCTAGATGGCTCTCATCTTTTTCCAAGTGAACATCAGGTGAGATTCTATCCTTTTCTAGATGATGGCTCTCATCTTTGGTCAAGTGAACATCAGGCGAAACTCTATCCTTCTCTAGATGGCTCTCACCTTTGGCCAAGTGAGCATCAGGCGAAAATCTATCCTTCTCTAGATGGCTCTCACCTTTGGCCAAGTGAACATCAGGTGAGATTCTATCCTTCTCTAGATGGCTCTCATCTTTGGTCAGGAGATCATCAGACAATTTCCTCTGAGCCAATATCACGTGCTCCTCAATGCCAGTCTTTTCTTTGCTATCTTCAAGTCCCTTTTCATCTTGAGAAAATCTTTCAGCTTGTTTTTCCTTCTTAATTTCGAATCCTGAGGAATGTTCAATTTTTCCTGCCACTGCTGGACTCTCATCCTCTTGCGCCTCTTTAAAATGAGTGATTCCTTCATCGCTCGACTGTCTGCCAATAGCACTGCCGCTTGACGGATGAATGAAAATGTTTTCTACCTCTTTGGTTTCTTTGTCCTTTGGTGATTTGGGAGACAATGGAGTTGAAGGGGACGTTCCATTAGAAAGTGTCACAACCTCTGCGTGATCGGCGTTCAATGTACCGATGTAAACGGATTCCTCCATTTTTTCTTCCACGGGCTGTTCAGCTTCTTTTTCTGGCATTTGAGAAGATAGGATCGCACTTCTGAGATGAGGTGGAATGTCGTCATGCTCGGCAAGTGTCTCTGGAATTCCATGAAGTGGGCCACGTATCTGATAATAGCCTTCAAATTCGGTAGGAACTTCCTCGTGGATGGGCAAGTCAGCAACCTCGTCAGGAGTTCGCAGACACTCTTGCGCTTCTTGTTGCAGCCGGACTTCGCGATGAACTTCCCCGCTTGCCAGTGGACCAACAGCTTCCTCCAACTTGATTAACTTTGGTGCATCTTCTGGAATTGGTGACAAGATGACAGCAGCTTTGAAATCCTTGTCTGTAAGTCCGGTCAACTTTGAGCCAGTCTCTTCAGCAATGGGTATTCGACCATGATCGACATATTTCTCCACTGGTGAAGATGGTGGAATTTTTTCTTCTGGACCTTTGATGCCAGCCTCAGCTATAGGCTCTTTAGAGTCTTGTCGTTCTTTGCTTTCTTTCAAATCCTCCTTAGAGGGATCATGTTTTTCTTCTTCCTGTTTGACTTCATGTTCCTCAACTTTACCTTCATGACCAATGGTCGTTTCCGGGATTTTAACATCGGTTTCCAATGATGGTGCTTTTACGATCACCTCTTGAGCAAAATCATCTTCAGACTCGTACTGTTCATGTTGGTCATGTGTGGCAGCCTTCCCTTCATCAACATCAGTGAATTTTTCAAGAGGTTGGGTTTCTTTACTGTCTTTAGAATGACTGGCATGATCGATCTTAACTGGTTCACAGCTTGTCTTTTCATCCTGTTTATATTCATCCGTAGCCTCTTCAGAAGATGCTGCCGTAAATGTGATGTGAACTTTGGATGGGTCCAAAAACGTCTCCCCTGCATCCTCTCTTGGTCTATCCCTTCCATCCACATGCTGCTTCTGCCAACTTTCTGTAGGATGCATCGAGGCGAAATCAAAGTCTGGTTCCATGTGAAGGTCCTTTACATCTGGCGACTTGCTGATTGGTGAAACATTCTCAGGGCTTTTGGTGCTCGTATCCTCTTGGGGTTCAGCATGACTTTCTTGAGCCTTAAAATCAACATCATCTTTGGAGCCTTCAGCTTGAAAATCTTTTGCAGGTGATTTATCGGCTTGCAGATCTTCTTTAGTTTTCGCGTGAAGATCTTCTGGTTCACTAACAACCTGTTTAATGGCCGTTTGTGTAATATCTTCCACAAACTTTTCTACTTTACTATCTTGTTCCTTGAAATGTCCGGTGAGCGTTTCTTTGACTGCGGCTTTTTCGACCATTTCCTCTGCTTCTTGAGCGATTTCATCATGAGAATCTTTGAGATGCTCGTAACTCTGCAGACCTTGATCGATCGCGTGCTTCTCATCCATTGTTGGTGGAACTGTGTCAAGAGGCTCATAAGAAATGTCTTTATTTACTATTGCTTCTTTTTGCTCTTGGAAATCAAATTGCTCAACTTGACTTTTCTGTAACTCGGTTTCGGTCATTTGTGTTGCAGGAAGTGTTTCGATTTCTTTGGCAAGTGAAAGCCCAGCTTCTAGTACTTGTTCTGCCTCTCCCTTTGCACTATCAAGTTCCAGCTGTTCAGTTCGAGTTTCCGGGTGTATGCTACTTGTTTCAATTTCATTGTCCTTTTCGTAGACTTTCGTTAAAGGCTCAGCATTTGGGGCTTCTTCCTTTCCTTGTTGACTCATTTCATTTATTAAATTCTCTGGTTCAATCAGTGCCTCTTCTTTCTTGTCCATAACGAATTTACTGTCCACTTTTTCAGACTGTTCTTCTACATCAGCGTCCACGATTTTTTCCTTCAATTCGGTGACCATTTTTGCAACTTCAACGCCATCATCATCACCGACAGCAAGTGCTGTCCCATTCTTTGATTCAACTTCAATACTTGCTTGTTCACTCGTGCTTAATGAACTTAAAATTTTATTGTTTGATTCTTCATCTTTCAATTTTAGTGCATCAGTGGTTTTCTCCTTTTCGGTTGTCTCTTCAACCAGAAACTCTTCTTTGGCTAATTTAATACTGTCTTTTTCTGCTTGCATCTCTTCGTCCAATGACTGTTTTTCATCCACTGATGTCTTTTCTTCCTCTGCACTGTCTTGAGCCGCCAAATGGCCATCACCATCCATTATCTCATTGCTAGGCGAGATTTCATCAATAAGCGCCGGTGCTTCGGCCTTGTTGTCCAACATGTTGGTGTCAACCGAGGATGCCACTGAAGTGGCTGATGATGAACTAATCTTTTTGTTTTCTAAGTCAATCGAAGGAGTTGGACTTGCAGTGCCTGGAGCAGTCTTGGAGGTGGATAGCGTCGCTGTGGTTCTCTTGACAGGACTTGGTTTTTTGGATGCAGCTTTCTTGACAGTTTCCTTTTTGGCAGTCACAGACGCTCTCATCGCAATATTCTTTTCTTCGGCAGCTTTCTTGTTGGTGGCCTCTTTAACACCTTTGGCCTTTGGGGCGCTTTTGCCGTTGTCCGCTGGCGTGTGTCGTGCAGGGCCTCCTTTTCCAGAGCCATTCATGGATTTTGGCATTTCTATTAGTTTTCCACCAACCATCTGCACCACTTTCTTTGGTTCCGATTTCTTCTCAGGTGGCGCAATAACAGGGCTGCTCTTCTTGGTTTCCTGCTTTTTCGTATCTGGCTTACTGATGGGCTTAATTTCGGCTTTCTTTTCCTCCGATTTTGGCGATGGTTTCATCTCGGCTACTTTCTTTTCTTCACTTTTACTAGCCGTCTTCAATTCTTGCTTTCTCTCAATTTTAGGATGTGGAGTTTTAGAAATGATTTCTGGTTTTTCCTCGCTTTTGTTGACCGCTGCAAGCTTTGCGGCACTAAGACGAATTGGCTTGATATCCCCTACTTGCGATTTGGACTTTAGTTTGGTAATTGAAGACTGCAACGATTTCTCCGAGCATACTGGTGCCTTAAGGATGTCCAAATGTCGTAATTTGTCTAATCCTTCGAAAATCTTGCTCTGTGGAGAACTTCCTGGAAAGAGGATGCGCGTGATGGAATCTGTGGGGTCGGCTGGCTGCCAAACCAAAATGGCACAGATGGACATTAGATTTGGAAGTGGAAACAGCAACTCCTTGTCGGCAATTTTCATTCCTATTCTGGAAGCTCCGAAAGCCGACGATTGGGAATGCCACTGCTGAAGGAATTCCTTCACCTCTTTGCTATCTTTGGCCGGATTCAACACAAACATGTCTAGATTGCCGTGTCCAACTTTGTGATAGAGATTGATGGGCTCCACGGACGATTCCCGATAGCAGTTTTGTGGTTTCAGTCCTAGATGCCTTAAATTCTCCATCATTAGATGTCCTTCTTCGGCCAGGCTTACCAGCAAGCTATCGGTATCCTTGTCGCCATCCGGGGAATGCTTCCTATCCATTATGTTGCAGAACACGTGTCCAATTTTGGGATACACCTGTCCCATGACTTTGCGTTTCAAGAATGAGCTCACCCCGTTCAAATTGGAATTGCTGATTTGCGTCACCAAAAGTGCATCGACACGATCGAGATGACGCGCAAAGTCCCAGAAGCAAGCCTTGCGATTAAAGCCTCCATCAATCAACATGTTAAATCCATTGACGCCAAACAACGCCGAGTCACCTTGTCCACCTGGGAACACGTAAAGAGTGGGGCGACTAAAACGAATGTTGCCCACGACATCCGAAGGCTCCAAAAGATCCACAAGCGGTTGAGCAATAATGTGGCGCTGCAAGAAGCTGACGAAATTGGCAACACCGTTCAGTTTGGACAGTCTGTCATCGGGATTAATGGCCACTTTAACCAGTTTGGCGAACGGTTCCTTGTTCAGCTGCATGGTGGTCCAATCCCCTTCGGGAGCACAGTGGACGTGAATAGATATGCAGTTTTCGTAGGCCTTGAAAATGCGTTGGACTTCGGCATCTTGGAATGCGTCCAGAAAGTCGGCGAAGGAATAGGTACTGTCCTGTAAAATCCAGGAACCGCTGCCTGAGAAGGCGTAGCCGGAATGGATTACGTGCTTGTGTTTGGTGTAGCTGGACAGCAAATTCTTCATGCATTGTTGGAGGGTGTTCACTTGGGGATTGATGAGCACTTCGGTAACTAGGTTCTCGGAGACGAACTGAATCAGTTTTTCACCTTTGGGAATAGAAAAAACGCACCAAAGAAACAATTAGATGTGAACTGATAAAGCAACTCAATCTGCATTACAACATTCACAACATGCAACAAAAATTACATTTTTATTAAATCTGAATTTCATTAGCATATTATGCGATTTAATCTGTACAAAATATTCGTCACAAATTAGAAAAAAAAATAAAATGTTTATTTTTCAAAAGCAGTAGTTTTTAATCATAAATATCTTAAATTAGTATTTTAAAACGTTTTAAAATTTCAGTGATGCATTTTTTTAACAACCAGTAGTTTTTTTTAAAAAAATGGCATTTAAAGCGTAGGGTTTAAAGTTTTAAAAACCGCTGCTATAGTGGGTTAAATTAACGCATAAATATAAGTACAGAGTAACTCTATAACCGATATGCATAATTTTTAAGATTTATTGTTTAATACGAGCGCAATGAAATCATCCACAGCTGTTGGTGAGTCAGTATGTAAACAGCATGTGTGTTTATTTAAGAGTGTACATTGCATCTCTTGTCAGTAATCTTTATTTGTTATTAATAATTTATTTTCCCAAAGTAATGAATGTTCACAGATGAGTACCATTTTTAGCTTCCTCTGGGATTGGATCCTGATCCACCAAATATTGAAGTTCAGCTGATATACAGCATCCAGTGGCTTCCATGTCCCATGACAGAAAACCTAAAAGAAAAATATTAAATCAAATTAAATTTTCGATTAATTGAATGTGTTGCTAAGACATGCCTCAAACTATAAAGTGCAAACTGGGATCTCATGAAGAAAAATGCAGCTATAATAAATCGTAAAATAAGAATATCATCGTGTACAAAAATTCATTTGTTATAAATACAGTCTGTAATTTGTTTCAAACAATGAACAAATATTCTAAAATAGTACTGGCTTTTGTAATAAACAATTACAAACAAATGAGAAATAAAATGAGAATTCAAGCGTGAACTCCTTAAAAAACCAGTTCCGCTTGAAACTACTTCCAGAAATTGCATGGGTTCAGGTAATTTAAATTTTTTTTTCTTTGCCGTTGAAAATGCTGTAAATTCATTACGAAGCTGCCACCGAATTTATCGCCAATTTCAGCATTTGCATCGTCATGGATTTTTTATACCACGTATGTAATCTTAGACATAACAGAGTAAAACTGCAAAAATAAAACGTTGAAACTTCATAACAATGGCAAATACAAATTCTCACGTGTACTTAGGAAGCCGTATAGATGAGATTTATTTAAAATCTGAAAATGTGTATGACTCAAGATTTAATAACAGAGTGGTTTTCGTGAATATGGAAATTGTTCCGAGTCGATGAATGTTGCCCAAAAAAACCCAAAAAAAAGCCGCATATGCGTATATAGAATTTTTTATAAAAAAATACATATTTTCAGAATGGAATATAGAGCGTAAAGCTCTTAAGGGTCACAGTGAAGTAACTAAAAAGAACAATTCATAAGAAGTACTATATCGCAATCTGCCCCTATGTACAGCATTGGGCATTAACACGAAGGAAATATAACGAATCAGGATGACTAACAAAACATCAACAAATATGTTGCTCAACATTATTGTGGGATTTCAACAAGCAATTTTTTTAACATTTGTACGAATTATAGGCAATTAAAAATAAATACTAGTAAGAAGAATTTATAAACCTTAAATTAAGCAATAGAAATGGTACCAAACATAAGTATATTTCAATTTATGCAGCAATGATAAATATAAAAAATGCTTAACAGGATGTGGATGACTTTCACTTCTTATCTGCGATTTGAGTTTGAAATGTAGGTACTCAAGCATGTAATTTATAGAAGAAAAGTCCCCTCAAAGTTTTTTCAGATTGAATAAAAAAAATCTGTAAAAATTGCATATAATCAACGTCAAAATTGCACTTTCAATCGGCCAAAAAGTTGTAGTTTGCGAATCTACGTATAGCTAAAAATCGTGAAAGTGGTTGCAGGTCACTCAAATTGTTCTATTCTGAAATGGTAATATGTATACTATATTAATTACCACGATTACGAAAGTTTCTTTGATAACACAAAATGGCGGACAAAAGCAAGTTATTGGGGTGAATGCAAATATAACTACGCTTCAATCATAGTCTACTTGAAAAACGTCTATACGTCTATAGACCTGTTTCCCAAATTTCTGCAATCTGTCTTAACGTGCAGTAAATACGTTGGCCACTGCGTTGATCATTATTAAGATGTCCTCGTTAATCATTGGGGGGTCCATTGGCAACCGCGGCTAGTTGATAGGTCGATAATTCAACGCCATCAAACAAAAAAACAGTGATCGATCGTAAATTAAACACAAGCCTCTCGTTATCCGTCAATCGATTGGCATTACGGTCGGCAACAAACATATTTTGAAATGAAATTGGGATGGTCACACGTGTTGTTCAGGAATACATGATTCCTATTTGCATATCACTAAACACTCAAACATGTTTACTTATTTAGGCGAATTAATTGAGCTAAAATTACCATGGGATGCCACACATCGTCGTATAGTGTTTCACTTTATTCAAGTTTTAATTAAATTATTTCGATAAAAGCAAGCGGTTTAATCGTTGATTAAAACAGATTTGAATATGTAGTCTCATGTTGACCCTAAAACATCAGGTATTGCATCCTAATACACATTGATCGATAGCATATATTGGAATGCATTATGCTTTATGCCATTTATAATAAAATTTAAATACGTATAGTATTGTAGTAATCAAGTAATAATTCAAACCTATATTTAAAAACTAATTTGCATAAATTCTATCAAAAATCAGATG
>JAQGAE010000420.1:0-37805 GCA_034696685.1 Julus scandinavius | reverse complement strand
TAAAAACTTCAAGGTTTTTGCAAATATTTGTGATTTGTATTTTTTATTTGGCATTAAAGTAAAAAATTTGGTAAAAATGTTGTGGTTGCTATTAATTTGCCTCTGACTGTAGTTTAACTATCTATTAATTTATTTACTATTTATCGAAAAATCAAAACCAGGAAATAGAACATGTAAAAAAAACCAAAGAAATAATTTTATATACAATTTTATAACTATTCATTCCAAATTGTCGTCGATTTTGAACAAGATTATGTCCAAATTTGAAAATGTTATGGGAATTTTCTCAACGGAGTGGATATGCAGGTTGTTTTTTAACTTTCTGATAGGAAAGAATAAACATTTACAAATGTGTTAATGGTTGTGTTCGGAAATTCATATAATTGTATTTTGGCGATTCAATTTTCAACTTCTACGTTGAAAATTCAAAGTTTGACTGCCGGACATATGCTAATAGTGAGAGCAAGTGGTCAAGCCAAGTACAAGGCCACTTATTTCGATATGACCAATTAAGTTTGGATTTCCCAGCGCAACCAGTATACTTTGCCAGTATTATTACTTTATATACTTTTGAGTGCATTTTTAAATAAAATAAACTTACCCTTATTATTATAATATTAATACTACGGCATGTATAGTACAAGTGTTCACCATATAGATTAACATTTACGTTATTAAAATGCGTTACTAGTTTGAGTCCCAAATCTTGTATATTTCACCCACAATATCCTAATGGGTCGTAATCTGGACGTATGTTTGTTTTGTAGTCACCAGATGGATGGTCACAAAGAAATGCAAGAAAGTGCATTCAATTTGTTGTTCCTGTCCAATAATCTTCAACATATAAAACAAACCACAAATTGTATTTTGGGCTCTTTCACAAGAAAATCAAAGAAATACGCAAATTGTAGCACGAGCTTGAGACAATCAAGTATAAATTCTTTACTTTGTCTATATTAACTTGCTCTTTCAGGTTGTTCATTGTTCATTATCTCAAATAGCAGTGCTTCCGCTGGACTTCTTAATTTGCTGAATTTTGTTCATTAACATTTTTTTGCACTCTTTAACCCTAGTTTTAAGTGATGAGACTACATGTAACGAGTTCTTTGTTTTAATTGCAGTGTCAAACTGTGAACATGTATTTGGGTTTCCTCTACTAATTAAAATGAAATTCCCCTCTACCGTAATGACGTAACAATTATTCTAATTTAGTGTTCACTGTCCATTACCAAACAAGAAAAATCTGAAAGAGCACAGTTTAGGAGAAAAAGTTATCCCTGTGCTAATTGTTACTTAAACATAATCACAAAGAATGAAAAAGATTACGACCCAGTTATTGCCAGAGTCCCCACAAGTTGGAATTACAAAGCTATGAATTGACAGCCGAACAATTTTTATGCATTTTAAGTGCCATTTCTAGCTCTCTGTAAAGACTACGATTTTTAATATTGATACTTCATCTATGTATGGTCATTATATCGTTCTTGTACGGGATTTTACTTCATTGAAGCACCTCTCCATTGCACTATAGAGATTTTAGAGAGAGATGATTACAATCCAGTTATTGGAATTCGTGAATTTTTAATAGGCTTATTTACAGCATAGGACTATTCACATTTTTAAAACGCTGCCATGTTTATAGCACCAAATATGTGCCAATTAACTAAATATCAATTGTTTGTAATACACCACCTACCGCAACGCACGTTTCCCTTCATAATAATTAGCTAATTGGCCATTTACCTAATCAGCTATCAGCTTTTCACTTATATATATAAGTAGGGTGAGGGTTTGTAAACAAAAGTAACCTAATTTGGCTGCTATACTGGGCTTTCTATAAGGAGAGGGGGTGAGTTGTCTGATTAGGTAAATGTTTAATTACTACCTTGATACATGAATGCACATTATGCCATGTTGACTGTTTGGTCTAAGATTGCAAGATCTCACACTTGTATCATGACTTCATCTAAAATAGCGATTTCTATTTTTTTTCTGTTAAATATATATATAGATATATTTCGATTTTATGGAATATTGTGATGAGGATTTTGACTGATATAATCGTTCATTTTTGAGTTAATAGTCTGGAGCTGGGATCAAGTATGTTTTTTTTAGAATTCTCGAAAACATTCAATAAAGATATAAAGTTGCCTGTTGGATGTTGCGTTTTTATTGTTCACGTATACAAGGTATATTTTTGAATTCAACAGTGTACTTTATCACAGTAGGCTTACTAAAGACATTCTTCACTGCTCTTCTGTTCTGTTCCCCCTTTAGATAACTGGTCGTCAGAACACCATAATATTTAGTTTCTAGTTTTGGACGAGCATTAGCACAAAAGTTAACTTAAGATTCGTCTATCCTATATTTAAAGTCAATTACTAAACATTAAATGTATCAATCATGTATACAAGCTGTTAATTTATGAAAAATATAAAAAAGAACACAAAGCACGAGGCTCTGTTCTTTTTAGTTGCTATGAAAACACGCTCATGAAGTGATGCCAGATAACAATTCAAATTTTAAAAATCCATTCTAAAATCTTCGCAAGATAATTACTCGAATATAAAAATGTTATATTGGTCTAGATGTGGACAATCTCATTTTTATCACTTTTTAGTGATCATTATTATTGTATTTACATTGGAGGCGACCAACCTACCATTCGATTTGCATAGATTTCGGTAAGTAAAAAAAAACCAATGGTATTCAAATAAATACGAACTTCATCTGTTTTCAACGTCAGAAAATGACACAATTGTCAAATTTAGTAAACAAATGGCGATGTATGTCGAGCCGATGGTATCGCACTATCAATACAATGCAACTGATCAGGTATCATTAGGATCGAGGGCATTGTATTTAAATGAGAAATTGAAACGAGGTGCAAATTCCAGTGCAGTCATCAAGGCTCATCGACCTGTCCATGAAATCGTTGTAACAATTCCTGATATTGTTTCAAATAGTAAGTATATTGAACTTATTTCCTTGTCGATCTGTACCGCTATCGAGACCAATTTTCTTAATCAATTAGGTTTTAATAATTAATGTTCCACGTTTTGTTCTTCAGATAAAGCAAAATATATAATTCAAGGAGACGATGCCTTTCTCACGTGTGCTGATCACCCTCATTTGGGGGCAACTTTGCAAGAACGCTCCCATTATGTTTGGTCAAATCAATTGGGAAATGCAATCTCCGGTGAACGATACCACCATTTCAGCAATGGCACATTATTTCTTAGTAATGTCCAAGCTGAAGATAGTGGATGGTATTCTTGCCAGGCTATGCACGTTAGTGTATTAGTAGGGGAAATCAAGGGGGAGACATATCATCACAGAATCACTGGCAAGTTATTTATCATATTTACAAAAATCATCTTCACTAGCTACATCTATTGTTGCCAGTTCCCCATTTATATTAAATGTGCAATAAAAATGTTACATTGACACCAATATCCGCATATGGGGGTTGGCAAAATATTGGAAACAAATATTACATCTGTATTTTTCATTGTTAATATAGTGTTAGACCTCATTTTGCCTACCTGGTGACTAACACAAGCTGTGTGGACAACAGAAGTCCAAACAAACCATTATATCTGAAATTCCATGGCGTTTACATTATTTTGTCCACACATTGAATATTGATACAGGCGCTGCTTATTAGAATAATGCGAAAAAAATCCGAATAATTATATGCCTATAAAGCCCTTTAACTAAAGTTAATGGTACCACTCTGATAATAGGACCACATTTCATGCTCCCCATTGAGTCCCAATATCCGGAACACACTACATTTTGCTTTTATTTTGATAACTTTTTCCATAATGGCTGCACGTCTCCATTTTTGAAATATTAGATTTCAGTGGTCCTCATTTGATAATCTAATTAGATTTATTCAGCACGTGTTATAAAATTTAAAATTCGCACAGCATTTTTATAATAATTATGTGCATTATAAGCAATAAAACCCACTAGTAAACGCATGCACTGATATATAATATGAAAATAACTTAAGATTTTCAAAAAAGGTTTACTAAACTTACATTATAAATCATTGTTGTCCACTTTCTTCATCCATTGTGTCTTCAAAAATGCCATTAAGTATTACTTTGTAGTCCTGCATCTAGATTTATAAGCTATTCATCCTGATTTAGCCAATCAAAATGCAGAATACACCTGTTGGCCTGAACTATGACCCTAGGGAATATTTAAGGAGAGACAAAGGTCAAACTCATTATTTTTTTCTAAAGACTATAAAAATGCATTTTAACTTCAATGATAGATTTTAATCTAGTTTAGTACAACATGCCAGAGGCACAAATAAACAATAGTACAGCTATTGAATTTTCGTCACTATACAATGGATTATGATTAATTTGGACATCAGTTATCCGATCTAATCCAATATGTCCCAATTAGCCATAATGTACTGTAGGCTATTTGAAAATATGTATTCACTTACCTAGATACGCCCTATAACAACTTTATTTCCCGTTCTTGAAACCCTAGTTTACTCTGCTCCAACATTTGGTTTTCCGTTGAAATGGGATTATCGTATTAGCAACTGCGTTAAGCAAACTGAAATAGAATATACTGACTGGATTTATGGACATTTGGTAAAAGATGTTTGCAACGGCCCCGCATGCAAAATAAGCGACATTAGCGTGAAATGTGAAAAAGGGAAGGTATAAACTCGCCAGAAATGTAGTTATACAACAAAACCTTGTTCACTAAATCCAATTTTTTTATCTGCTTTTGGAAGATGCCTCCACCACCTTCGAAGAAATTGAGAGTGGAAATGTACTTGTCCAGTAGAGTTCCAAGCTCGGCCCATTGCGATATCGCCTGCGCTGAAATAGCTCAGGCATATGCAGTGACCGCGGTACGGTAATGCGTAGCTTACTATGGTTCAAGTACACTATTAAAATCGTTTATAATAAAGCATCTCAAATTTTACAATTTTTTATAACTTTGTGAAACTACACTTGGGACCTATTACAAATTTGCGCTTGAATGATGGTAACATAATGCAAGATTTTTACTACATGTACATAGTAAAAACGACGTTTCAAATTACAATCATTTTTAAACTAGTTTCAATCTTGTAGGTCTTTTCTTAGTTGCTGCTAAATCAAAGTTTATAAGATTGTATGAACAGTACACATTCATAAAATACAAAGTAGAGCAGAACCTCTTTTATCCAACATTTTTGGGAAAGGACATGTTGTTAATAATAACAACACTAGATTTTGCCGTCATTTTAAAAAAAATAATAATATTAATAAGAATACACTTGGTAACATACTTAACTTATTATTGATATACTATTGATTAGTAATTAGCATAGTTACCAAATTAATTCTTATTGATTCATTAAACTGCTAGAGAAAATTAATTTCTGAAAAAACGTGTCCAATTATGTCATCAATTATTGATGCTCAACGTACTGCACAAGTGTTGTTGTATGTACAGGTGTATTTTCATGCTATGGCTTCCATGGATTAAGTTTAAATGCAATTTCACGTTTCTCAAACGTTCTTCGGTACTTCTGGAGATTGAAAAAAATACAAGTTTATAATTCCAGAACAACCTCTGCCATTAAATTCACTTATAATCACTTCATTTTTTTTTGCATTTGATAAATATTACTTCTTTGATTAATTACCCTCGAGAGGAACATAACCGAGATTGTTTTATTTCGCAGGCATTGAAAAGACTAAAGAGAAAGTTAGATGTGAATCTGAAAACCAAGTTACCAAGTTCCGATGGCATTCTTCTGTTCTTACCACCATCATTTAGTTCCCAATTTGAAATGACGTGCTCTCCCGGCTATGAACTGAAGTTCAATGTGTGCACCGCCTGCGAACTTGGAACCATCTCCACTGCCTCGTTGCCCCTTTGTAGTCCTTGCGATCTTGGTTTTTTTGCCAACAAAGCGGGGTTGAGTGCCTGTCTTCAATGTCCAATAGGAACAACGACTATTGAATTTGGTGCCATCAACGAAAAGCAGTGCACTGGGGTGAACTGGCAAGCTTACTTGCCTTATGCCATAGTCTGCTTTTGTAGCTTACTCGTAGGCGTCTTTGGTGGCCTAATTTCCTGTAAAATATACAAAAGGGGAAAGGTCAGTATAATTGACGATGAAGAGGAATACGAAGGAATTGACGACGAAGAGGAATACGAAGGAATTGATGATGAAGAGGAATACGAAGGAATTGACGATGAGTCCGGCAATCTTTTGGAGGAAGAAGATTTTCAGTATGTCGATGAGGCAACAGGTAAACATCTTTTGGCAAGGGTAGCGAATATACATGTAGAAAAATTTGGGTTGACAAGACAGGACAGTAAATGTAACACTTATTACAGATGAGGAAGAAAGCGCAGAGGAGGATGAATTGGAAGAAGAAGAAGATGAGGAGGAGGAGGAAGAGGATGAAGTAGACAAGGAGGAAGAGAAATTGGAAGGAGAAGGAGAAGAAGAAGAAAAGGTAGAAGGAGAAGAAGAAGAAAAGGTAGAAGGAGAAGAGGAAGATAAAGGAGATGAGGAAGAAGTAAAGAAAGGAGACGAGCAAGAAATAGAAAAAGGAGATGAAATCGAAGAAGAGGTTGAAAAGAAGTTAGATGATGTCTCAAAAGAGATGCAACCAAACGTAGAAACAAGCATGACCAATGTAGAAGAAATAGTTGAAGACACTAAAGCGAACACAGCAGAAAACTCGAAATCCTCTACACCTAAACCTAAAACGCCTATGCCCAAAGAAAAAAGTTCAGAATTAAATGAAGATCAGTCTAATGCAACACTATGGGCCAAAGGACCCCCAAGTTCAAAATCGCCAAACAAGATTAGAAATGAAATGTTGCAGGTCAATAAAGACCAAGCAGGCAAGAGAATACGAAGGAAAATGGAGCCAGTGACCAAACTCCTTTCTATTGTAAAGGAAAAGAAAACGCAAAAAGTGTTCGATAATGAAGTATTAAACTTGGAATAGGCCAACTGTTAAATATGAGGCAAATGACAGCTGAGATGAGGTGTCTGCTATTTCCATCTGGATAAATAATCTAGTTAAACCATACTGTATATTCCCCCTTGCATTCTTTCTTAATGATTTTTACGATAACATGGTTTTTATTCCGTAGTGCTGCTGTACATATTAACAAGTCTTATTACGATGTCATTAAACTTTTTTTGTTTAGAGATAGAAGAAGTAATGGCTTTTAAACATGTGGTTATTATAAAAAAGCAGAGCATAACTGCTCATAATATCTACTTAAAAGTATGCCAATACTTTCCATAGCTGCAGGTATCTGCATGAATATATTTCAGGGATTGTTAGCGAGGGGAGTATCGCACCAAAATTAAGGCGATCATTCATCGCTATCTATAGGTTGAAACATCAAGTATTTGTGTGAAAAATTCCTTGTTTCAGAATGATGGCCAATTAGCTGCAGTCATAATATCCATCAAATGAAAAAGTGCATGGAAAACTAGATAAAAAGTAGTTGATTATTTATAAAAGGAAGTTTTCCTGCTGGTTTCACTAAACTGGGCGAATTTTTTTCTTTTAACGAGAAGGAAAAATTGTGCATGCATTTCAACGTGGGATTCTATACACCATGTTCACTTTTTTATAAGCGTGCAGTGGGAAATGCTGAAGGCTAAACCTTTACAGTTAAAAACCATATGCGAAGTTTTTCAACAATGGTGCTTTCTTAGCAAGTTCTATATTTTTGTCAGAAAAGTCTGAAAATGATATGCCAAAATCAACACCTTTTGAAAATCTATCTAGAAATGATGACTGTTAATATATTTTGTCGAGATATCTCCTTTTTCCATGGACTGCCACCAATTTTAAGCATGAATACAATGCACAGTTTCTTTATTTGGGAGCTCCTTCAAGATAAAAACCAGGCCAATAACTAACTATCAACTTGTACCAAATTCCAAAAAACGTTGAAAAATGTTAATAGAAAAGATTTAAACATCGTTCGCCAACATTTTTGCAAAACCAGTTAACATTGTTAACATTTATATTGAACGTTTTGTCCAAAAATCACGTTTTTACGTTAAATTCTCATAATACACAAAAAAAATCAGTATTTGATGTCTTTAAAAAAATTAGGGGAAGGGGATTCCGGACAATATATCGGCAACTGATCCATATAGATAGCCAGTCCATTCAGATACGATCCTAGGGGGCTACAAGTGCAGTTTGTCAGTATTATTGCTCCTAATCTAATATTTTTGTTGAAAATATTTACATCATAAAACCACAAGCTAAAATATTACCAACGCCTTCACTGGGAATAAAAACAAAAATTCAAACACTCTCCTGAACCTTACCACATTCTTCAGTAAGAAACAGTTACCATACAGTGTTAAACTGAAAAATGTCTAATATGAATTTGGAAAGACAATAAAAATGTCAACCTTAATTAGAATCTTAATCTTCTGAATTATTTTGACCTACTAATCAATGAAAGTATAATTAATCTGTAAAAAGTTGTGCACAAAATCGCCTGGGCCAGAAATTATTTTTGAAGTTTGAGGTAATTATTTAGTATGGATGAAATTATATATTGTGATCAGATAATACTTGCACCTTTAATAGACGCTTCTGTTTAAAGGATTTCAGAGATAATCAAGCAACTTAATTATGGATTAATGAAGCTATCTGAGGATGTCCCATACTATAAGCTTGTCCCACATCGCTCATGCATAAGGTATTAGTATTGTGTGTCTAAACACAGGAATTCCACTTGTAGTTTGATTTAAAGTACTAGTATGAATGACTGTGTATGAATCAAATAACAATGTACAAGAATGGTTTATCTATTACATTTGTTGCAAGTTTGTTGCTGAGAAAACAATTAAGTGCAACACAATGAATGTGAAAACTAGAATTTTTATTAATATTCCAAAAATCCCCACTCATGAAACAATAAGTAAATATAAAATTGATATGACAAAAGAATATGTTCAACAAAATGACTTTTAGAAAGGAAGAATTAAGCCTTCTCCGCTTCATCAATGCCAGAAAGTTTGTCCTGCTCTGCCTCATGTTGGGGGTCGTCGTCGTCGTCGTCGTCTTCTTCTTCTTCTTCTTCGGATGAATGTTCCATGGGGATCTGCTGGCCCAGATCCATGTCTGCTTGCCGCACAGTCCCACTTTCCGGCACCGTCTGTTCCTTGTCGGACAGATCATGTAGGGACCCAGACTTAGTCTGGGATTTGGATCCCAGAATATCGCTCTCACGCAGAAGATCGTTCTCACGCCTTAACCGTTCGTTCTCCTCTGCCAACTTGCGTATCTCCTGATGAAAAATGCGGACTTTCTCCAGGTTCTCGACGGTCAGAGTCGTATCACCCTCTTTGGCATTGGTTGCCCTATCAACTGACACCAGCTTCTGCTCCATCTTCTCGAGCCTGTCCTCGAGCTGGATGTACTCCTGGATCAATTCCAGCTTGGACATGGAGCTGAGACGTTCGGCGTGAATGTCATCGTAAGCTTCGCTGAATTCCTTCTGCAAAAACTCTTCCTCGTCTTCGGGGGAGCTGTAATAATCGTCCGACTCCACGGTTCCCGTGCTTTCCCTGTGTTGCCTGTGACCGTTGGGCAAATTGAACAGATCCGGTTCTTGAACGTTGTGGTCCTCCATTAGAAACTGGGTCGTGTTGTAGGGAGCCACTGGCTGTCCGTGTGCGAATCTTTCCGCACGTATTCTGTGCGCCCGACGCGATTCCCGGTCTTCCAACTCACGCTTTTCCTCCCAAGTCAACTTATTGTAAGGCTTCCATTTGCGTTTCTTCGATTTACCACGTCGGTGTTTTTTCTTTCTGGAAATTTGGCCACCATCAGTGTCCTCTGCTACGGGATCGCCGCCGCCTTGAGTGACGTCATCTAAGTTCTCACACTGATCACCAGGCGGCATTTCTCCCGGACCCTCCTCGGCCAACTGTTGGCCACTAGGCGGCGCTGCATCCCCATCCTCGGTATGGAACGCCGCGCTTAAAGTGTTCGAAATAACGCTGCTTACGGATTGCAAACTTACGATTAAACCCAGTTCGGTCATGATTAAAGCTTCGGCAAAAAATATCCGAAATGCATTATTCCAACGATCGCGACTTACTTGAGGACTGCTTTCCAGCGACTGTCACGCGTCAAATTAAAAAAAAGACTCGCAAATTCTTTGACTTTTCACTGTGAACTCGACGACGGACATCAACGGCGCATGCTTGAAACCAGAACTCTGGCCAATTTTCCGCCTTGCGCCTATTTATGTAGGACGCTTCACGCGGTGGTGAGCTTCCGCAAAATAGTGCGCCTTGGGTCGCCGATGTCTACCCGAATCCTGGTCCGAAATTTTGCTACGTCGAGCCTAATCAACTGAGAATCTTAGATTTATTTTGGACTGGTCAGCATTTAGAAAAAATAAGCGATGTACGAGATTCCTACGGGGACAACAAGAAAGTTCTTGGGGCGGCGCGGAAGGACATAACGAGTGTTGTTTATCAATAGCGGAAAAGCGCTACGTGAACAGCTCGGCTTTAGTGTGCTTATGAGAACACTAAAAACGATTGCATTTTAAAAGGTAATTGTTATGTGTTTAGGTTGCATCAACTACTATTAATATAAAAATTGCCCACAAGAATTATTATTTGTTTTAATCACCAATTATATAATTTAAATTTTCTACTGACTGCGAATCTTAGAAGCAATGGCATAGAAGCATGCACAAATAATCAATTATTCAATTAAACATTATTTATTACAATATATGGGATTTATAAATACTTATCTATCCAATCTTAAAGCATTTTTACATTATGTTTAAAAATATCAAACAATTAAAAAAGTATATTTATAGCTTGCTTATACGCATTATTTGTCCCTGCTGAAAAAAGGGTTACATTTTTTATCACTTTTGTGCATATAACATAGGATGGAAACCTATTTTTGCGACTAGAACACCATATATTCACCTGAGATTCATCCCGAACTTAAGCATGATTGAGTCTCCATATATTTATATAAATTTTGTTTAGTATACGCATGATTAACATAATCATCATCATCTTATCATAACGTTTCGTTAAACTTAATTTAAATGATAATCATCTTTCACATCATTTCTACATAAATAAAGCGTGACGTCATGCCCAATCAAAAGCAGCCATTTTGATGACGTCGATGTCATCACAAACCTTTACCTGTTTGAGATTGAACACACCCATGGGCCCTTGAAGCCTTTGGAAAAGGCTTTTTTGGCACTTGATTCACACTTGGCAGATTTACCACAGATTGCATAAAACATCAATCAATTTAATATTTAATTTAAAAAGATTTTAATTAAACACAAATTAAAAACATGATAAACAAGTCTTGAACTAACTTTAATGATTCACAAAATTATTGAATACTTCAAGGCTTATCGATCAAATTCATGGACGTTACATTATCAGATCAGGTGGAATTTGATAACGCGTTGATATCCTTTTGGGACACCCTACACCAAAAGGGCTGTCCCACCAAAACAAAACTCTTTGGAGAGCCCCATGCGATGTCAGACGTTTTTTTGCAATTCATTTACGTTATATTAATCTAAAACTTCATCATTAGATGGTTGAACAATGATAAGTTTTTTTAAATGGAATTGTTCTAATTTTCAACGCAGGAGGCACCATCATAACCTGCAACGTTTCGCCTCTGAACGCTTCGCTCACTAAGCGGGATCGTCGGCCATTTTGTAAAGTGGCAACGCTTTCATTGTCGTTCCTTTTTATCTGCCTATTTCAGTCGACAATAAAAAGCAGGGTCGATATTTGGCCATAAAATTAAAGCTGAACAGAGGTGAATTCCGTCAAAGAACATAAAACGGCAGTCGAAATTATGAAGGAAATATATAAAACATTTGGAACGAGGAAGACGAGTCGCAGCGCCATCTTCCCCTCATTTTTAACGTTCAATGCTTAATAGGTTCCAAAATGGCGGTTGGCATATGCAACATTGTGTTATCCCGAAACTCGCGTATGGATTTAAGACCTGCTTAAAGTCCCGTATTTCATCAAAAGATTAAATCGGCCATCAGCTAAAGTAAGAGGGGTTTACAGTTAGCAATTTTAGATTATTAGGCTAGTGGATCGGTCATAAAATCCGGAATAAATTCGCCCTCGCCCACTTTGTACCATCTGCCTCTGAAAAAAAAAAGAGGGTTGCGTGCAAAATGGAAAAGGCAAGCAGGAAAGGTAGAGGCTATATATTTTCACGCTAAAATGAGGAGGGGTCCTATTCAAAAATTTCATACGACGGTAACGTCCCGACTAAAGGTTAAATTTTTAACGATAAGTCCTATCCAAATATCCATGGGTTAAGATGTACTTTTTAGGCCTACTCAGCTAGTGCGTACAACATCAGCACAACATGGGAAGCTGAACTTAGCCTGCTTTATTGTAAATAAATAATTTTTTACTTTAGTTTTTATGAAAACTTGGAGATTGTGTATATATTTGAGGTAACAATATGTTCGTTACAATTTTATATGCAACCTGCATATTTCAGAAAATAATCCTTGATCGGAATGCATATGGAGTTAGATGTTTTAAACCTATTTAACGCCTAAAAAAATGGAAAACTTTTTCCTCTTCTGGTAAGAGGCAGCTGAATGGTTGAATATAAAGAGCCATTTTAGTGATGTATAGTGAAAGGAAGTCCTAACCTCAAAACAGGTCTGTGAACCAGACATTCGCCGAAAACTTTTGGATACACTTTTGACCTGCTTTGAGGCTAAGATTGCCTGATCGTATTTGCATATTGCACCTAGACCTTAGTATGAGATTCTAAAAGATTGATCTCCACTATGTGAGATTAACGGTATTAGTGATTAATTTCAGAATCATTTATGGTCGTAAATGTTGCAAGTGTTGCGATATGAACTTGATCAGCTCACGACACGCTGCAAATTAATTATAACAGGACATTTTTAATTGGTCAATAAAAAATTGGGATTGTTTTGTCCCTCTAACAGACACGATGGAGTCTTTTTCAGACATGCAGTCATAAAATCCGAAAGAAATATCAAAATATGGATCAGAAACGAAAGTGAAGATTGCCTATCGTTGCACCTAATATAGGAAACCTACATAATGTATACCTTTCATGATGTAAATAGCAAATTGGCCAGGCGAACTCGCATGACGTCACATGCAGGTTCAACAAAATTTGTTTTGCAGTGGTGAACCAATTAGCAACCCCACCGTTGAATGCAACGAGAAAATTCCAAACATGATCTTTAAAGTTTTGTAAAGTTATGGAAAAACCAATGAAGAAATTATTCGTTCGTGTTGTTATTCTAGCTTGACTGTATGGCCATATCCCATAAAACTGCAGTATTTCCTCATTCGATAGACAGTGTCCAGTAGCCTTGAAATTCAGGAAATGTGCTTGAATTTTTATCACCTCGAAAAAGTTGGGAATTATGCCTGAAATTCGGTTTAAACACCAGAATTTTTGTCTGCGTCGGGAAATTTCTGCTAATCAGAAAAATTCTATATAAAAACAACAACAAAACTTTAAAAAAAAAAAAAAAACGCTAGAAAAATGTCTGACTCGTTTGGGGCCCCTAAAATGTAAGGAATGAATCTTGGAATCCTTGAATTTTCGTATATCGTAGTATTTTTAGTATTTCGTATATAAAACGTGCTACTGGTTAATATTAATGGTGGGGGAAAAGTATATAACATGTTAAAACAAAACTTGAAGGTGTTCCAGCCTATGGCAAGTTAATCAGAAAACAGAAGTCACAGGGCGATGAGGCCAGGGCAGATACGGATCAGTGAAAACCTGGAAATGTGCTGGGAATTTCCTTTTTGGTTAGCAGAAAAGATGAAGACGATCTTGCAAAATTAATGATCCAGACAAATTACGTGGTTACTCGCATGTATGAACAAAATATGTTTCTTAGGTCAGAAAACAAAAACTGGAAAAATCCGGGAATTTGGACAGTTTGTGCAGCCAACCTGAATATTCCCCCCTGCAAGCACGTACATAAACAAGACTCCTCCTTTTAAATAATTAAATAAATTGCGATGAATCCAAGCTAGGGAGGGGAAAAGTAAGGTATATAATAAACGTCCGTGAGGGGAGCTGCTCGTGGATTGGCGGCTTGTTTATTTAGAAATCTGTTCGTCTGCTAATTGATAAAGAAAAAAAAAATGAGAGAGAAATTCGTGCCAGATTTCTCATTTTCATAATTTATAATCCAGAGAGGCTTTGATAATCATTATGCGGCTTATTCAGGGTCATATGTACGTGCGGGCCTTTCCATAGAGCAGAGTTAAAAATAACAACCGCTAGGCTCAACGCAACTGGAAAAGATTTATAGGATATTGGAGGCGAAAACTGGTTATTTTAATCAAGATATTCTTCCTACTGGTGACTGAAAACTGCGCAGCAGTTGAAACTCACTTTAAAAAAAACCACGAAAACAACAGGACAAAATTGGACTTAAAGGGTGCGTGCTCAGCACCACGCAGTTTTGCCAAATAAAAACAACCATAAAAAGTGGAACGAGACAACGTCGGCTCTCACCATTTCCAGATTTCAGTAATCGGTGATTAAAATAGGGCTAATTAAAGATACTGATCAAATGGGCTGATTTAATCCCAGATTAAGCTGAAACAAAATGGTGCAACCTTCAACAGGTATAAGCACTCCCTATTGAAGTGACCTCTTTCCAAGAAGCCCATTACGAAATGGGATACAAATTCTAAAGGCCAAAAGAAAATAGCGCCATCTATAATGCATTAGGAGCAACACGGTCCTTTATTGTTATTTCTACACGTTTTCAAACAAGATTCCTATTAGGAAGTAATCGGATTACTTATTATTATTCAAATCTTATCAAATGGATTTTTCACTAAAAACCTATAATCCAATATTGAAAGTAATTATATTAGTTCGTATTTCTTTACACATAGAAACAATTACGAATTCCCCATGAGAAAAACAGTTGCAAATTTTACGTGGAGACATAATAAAGGTGAAAGCAAAATAATACCATTAAACTAGATGCTGTTTAAAAATGTATTTGTAAACGAGCGTTTATGACTTGGATATTTTCGTTAAAAACCCCCGAATGATTATGATAACATTATCCGTGTGATCACATTAAGCGAATTCTATCCACAGTATAAAAAGTTCAGACTTACCCGTAGATGGTACGATATGTTCAGCTGTTCAGCAGCCCAAGATAGTGTCTATGAAATTGCAAATCCAACATGGCCGCGCCCTTTTACTCCAAAAGTTGCCATCTTGAATTTGGCAAAGGGCGTGGCCATGTTGGAAATGCCATGCTAGAGCCTCATACAAACGTACCAAACCAAATTAGGTTAATTCCAGTATTCCGTACAGTATTGAAATAGTTGGCTATCACCCCAGCAATAAAAAATTCAAAAATGTCAGCCCCACAAAAAAACATCAGCAGCTATAGTGGTCACCGCCATTTTGAATCACGTTTCAACATTCCATACGTTAATCAACAATCGCCGTTTTTATTACAAAGCAACGGCTAATTTACACGACAATGCTGTCCATATCTCACAAACGTCGATAACTCGTCAAATAAAATAATTGATTATTCATAGCTTTTATCTGAGCTGTATAGAAAACGCAATTTCCCGTGCTAATAATAATACACGTACATACTACGTCGTTGCCTTACCACTTTCACACCCGGCCACATAAGGGAAGGACCCGCGTGCAGTAAAAACAACACTATAGTTATTATTATTTCTTCCAACATGTGTGCATTCACCGGAACCTTCGCATCAATGGGTCTGAGCCACTAATTCCGCCGTTGCCGGGAAATGCCTTCATTAAAATTAAAACTATTTAATGATCCACTCTACAGGGTTGCCCAACTGCATGTCCGCAGCACTGTGCTTATAAATAACCCCGATCCCACTTTCAATCCTCATAGAAAAATTGGTTGCATTTAACAGGTTTTACCCTAAAACAAATAAATGCACCCAAACAGGACGAGTCAAATAAACACTATTGATTTTCGACGTGGCGATATGGTACCTCCGCTTTTCAATTTCAAACGAGTCTTGAAATACTGCCCTAGCAGAGAAGTACATTAACTAGTATTAAATCGGGGTTGGGGAATAAATAGCCCCAGGATCGTATCAATAATTAAGTTGGGCATTTTTTTTTTTTTTTTTTTTTGAGGCGAAACCCAGCATTGTGTACTTAAACCAAACATCGCATAACTTGCTTTTAGGCCTAAACATCAAATATTTTGTTGAAAAATGTTCTATCAGCACGATTAGATAATGAAAATAGTGTTGGTTTATAAACGGAAGGTACGACGATATTGCGATTACCCTTTCTCAATTAATCACCAGTACATCTCAGTACCAGTGTATTTGTTGTACGATCTTGCAGACAGTATTCCCACAAAGGATAAAAAATTGCAACTTGAGTAGTGGAATTTACATACATGGCTGCAACGTAAAAAAAAAATTTCGATCTACTAGATCATTTAGTTTTGTCAATTTGTTAAGTGTTTTGAAAGATGACAAAATTGCTAAAACTGTTCAAAAGGTTAATTATAGAAGTTTTTGTACACAGCTGTAAAAACAACGAGGATTAACTCGACATATTGCACATGTTAAAGTGTACCATGTGACTAACACAATAATATAAATCCGATTTCGTCAACATACACATGTTATCAGTACTGGAATGGGAATCCAAACTGTCATTTATGCATCATCAGTCTGAGACAGTCTCATTCACATTATTAATCGGTATATAATCACAATTTGCTTGAATTAATGGACATACTTAAGAGCTTACTTAATGTTGACGCATACATTGCTAATTCAATATATTATCATTATATTGCATACATCGACACCAATTAAGCACTAAACGAGTTAGAAACAATGTGCTCTTTTTCACAAAATCAGCAATGAGTCTACAAAATCTGTAAAAACAGCAGAGTTTTTCGGTTGATTATATCGTAACAAATGTCATTTGAGCTTTTGTAGTTTATTAAATGTGGCGCCCACCTTCCTTTATTCATTGCACAAAACCCCTTGTGTATCGTACTGTACCCCCCTCCCAAAATAAAAAAAAATAAAATGGTTTGAACAAAAGTAGTTTCAATTTACCATTTATACTGAATTAGACAAAGGGTACACCTACCATTTCGTTGCCATTGAATTTACCTTTGTACTTTCTGGGCAACAATGGATCCCATTAAATATTCGACACACCATCCTTTCTACCTGGTAATTTCATGGTATTAAGACTTCCTTAAAAGCACAGCACAAAATACCTGCTATTTTTCAAGTCCTGAAAGTATAAAAAATGTCATCCAATTAGATGAAATTATATGCATGTCTGGCACAACTTCAGTAGTGACCAACAAGTTGAAATGTTAGCTAATAGTTATTGCAAATGACGAGCAATTTGTATCAACGTTTGCTAAAAAAAATCCAAAAAAAAAATCATTGGCAACACACGATTAACGATATGAATTTCTTCATATTAGGTAGTTTTTAATCGCATTATTAATTTTAAAACAGTCATAAAACTTGCACATATACTTGGTGATAATGATTGAAAAGATGCCTATAGCTAAGTAGTTTCGTCATTGCGGTCATAAAACAAATATTTCCATGATTTAAATCACTAAAAAAATATTCCTATTCTAAATAGCATGAATCAATGTACAAATTTACTAATTTTTGGTATTTTACATATATGTACTAGAAGTTTTTTTAGGTTTCGTCGAGTCCGAATAAATGTGAAAGACAGCATTAAGTTTTCTAAAAACGCTTATACATTTTATGCACAGTTTTAAATTGTTAGATTTCCATCACACAAATTAATTTTCAACAGATTTAAATTTGCAACTTTTCGTGTGATAAAGGCAACATAACTTACAATGGGAATAAAAGTACATGAATCAAGTTTCGCTTTCTCACCTGCATAGCCCTCTCGAAAGTTTCATCTTTTATTAATTTTTATATAGAATTTTAATGAATACATACGCATGCGCAACAATTAAAGGCGTGTTTTCGCGAGTTGACTCAAAATGGAGCGCCAAACGTTATTGACATAAATGCTCACAGATGGCGTTAAAGACATTCAAAAATTTCTGAATTCTGGGCAACTGACAGCGCCATCTACGACTAAAAACGCATTCTGAAAATCATCATATCGCGAAAACACGCCTTGATAATGAGGCTGTTTATAAGATAATGCGAAGCCCGTTTCTCCATAATATAGCATCTACAAGATTTGCTCATCATACAAGAAAATAAACACACATACTTCACAAGCATCCAACCAATATGCAAAATAGATTTCTTAAATCTCTAAATAGTGTATATAAGAAGAGTTTTCAATTAACCGTCCATTTTTTTTTTTTGGCAGACTTGACCTATAGCTAACAACGAATGACTTAATAGCTGCAATTGCTAAAAATTTGGTAGGGACTTTGCACAAATTAACCGCAATAGTGCGTTGCAGTTCCCATGATGCAATACAGTAAGGGCGTGGTGAGAATGGGTAACTAATTGTGTCTTCAAATCAACACATCGTTTATTATACAACTATTATTTCCCAGTTTTGTAGCACGCACATAGTCTCTAACAATGCCCACCTTTTCATAGAGAGAGAGAGAGAGAGAGAGCTTAGATAAAGGGATCACTTCTAGGGGTTAAACTACTTTAGGCGATTAATTATTAGAATTTTCTATAAGGTTATAACGTCATATCACCATGCAATAAAACTATAGCTTTTGGAAGAATTTTTACAAGAAAAATAAATAATGACTTAAATGTAATATCTGTAGGCATTTCTTAAAGAGAATATCGAAATTTGATGCAACTCACCAAAAACACTAACGTTACATTTACATAATTGTCACGTGAAAAGACTACTCTTAGAATTTCAAGTAATTACTGAAATCGAGAATTTTGCAGATTAAATAATCAGGGTATCTAGTGAAATTACTGATAAGACCCTCCTCCCACTACCAATTACCTCAATATTTGTACAAAGAGTTTAAAAACTTACATTGTCAGGTTTTTTACATCAATTTTTTTCTGAAATTTGCCAACGCAGACATGAAATCACAGCATAAACTGGTGTTTAACACGAATTTCAAGGTAATTACTTCTCCGAGGTGTTAAAATTCAAGCACATTTCATTCATTGAAGGCTATAGACACATTAATAATGTATATTTATGTATCATTAAACCTACCAAACATTATGTGGTATAATAATTATAGGATATTCAAAGAGCAGTCTTCAAAGGTGATCTATTTCCTTATTTTGGAATTTTTTTTAAAGAAAATCTCCCAAGCTTGTAACAAACCTTTTTTTTTGTTTTTTTGGCATAACTGGCATCCCTCAAGATTTAACTATATTTTACAACAAAAATACTGATCAGGGAATATCCTCAGTAAAAGTAGATAGACATTTTGGATTTGCCCTCCCGGATAGTACCATTAAGAAAGATAGGACAAGAGCAAACAACGGAATAATGAAGGCCATCAGCAACAATCCAGTAAATTAATACACACGGCGGAATGTTCAAGAACTAACCATATTTGTTTTAAGATTTTGGGATTTACCTGTAGCATTTTTCTGAAGGCCAACCTTCGACCATTTGACACTTTTCCAAAAAAAGGTGTTAGGTGCGACTTTCCAGTCCTTAACTTTGAAAGAAAATCAAATAATTTAAAAACAACCTTAACTTAAAATTGCAAATACGGCTGTACTTGGGTCACGCTGTATCGAAAAACTCCGTCTATCTTCTGCAAAATAAGGTCAATCTGAGAACTATGCAATTTGTATTTACATTTGCAGTTAAAGAATTGGCTAATATTGATCTATTCATTTGTATCCGTTGTTAACCGGTGTCAATTTCAACAATTTGTGAACATATTATCTTCTGCTCTTGCAGGAATCTACTTTATAAGTCTATAAAGATGTAATTCTAAAATTTACCAATTTCAGTAATTCCCGCCTTAATCACTGCAATGCCCAAGTTAAATAATGTTTTATTTAAGAAAAAAAAATGTGTGCGTTATGAGCTGTTCCTATAATAATTTTCAAAATTTTCTTCACATTCCCTCTCCAAATTGCTTTAGGGTACGACACGATAACATTTTTGCAGAATTTCTAAAAAATGCAGGATGACCCAATTTTGAATGCCAGTCAAATTGTTAATGCTTGAGTGGTTATGAGTTAGGGTCCCTACTCCCTCCACTAAAATTGTCCATTAGGGCCTTTTACCAATTCTGCTGGGCTAGGCGAACAAATCCAGGGTTTGCTAAGGCAACACCAACCATATATAGTTTAAAAGATATAAATTACAATGAATGTGTTGCAGAAAAAAGCATATTAATTGGTCCTTTGGTTACTTCCCTGAAGGATTTCGCCATAGAGTGTGTGTGCGCAGTGTTGCATTTGGTCGTATGTGTATGCTATGATGGGTGCCTTAAGTGCCCACAAAAATATGTAACAGAAAAGTAGCTGCTAATAACAATTAAAACGTGTACTTTGGCATAAAGCGTTCAACCACTCCTGCAATGTGAACATTTGTCAAATTAGCATTAGCGCTTATATAATAATGTAGCAACCATGTTTATATATTAGAAATAATAATAAATAAGTTTTCATCACAAATGCAAAAAGCCGCCCTGTGAAAACACAACCAAATATCTGGGATGGCTACTCTTTTCAAATCTCAATAAAACGATAGAAGGTGCGACTGCAAGCACAACAATGGACAGAAATGCCAAACAGCAGGATAGTCATGAGAGAGAAAATCCTAAATGACGAGAATTGGACTCTATTCTAACAAAAATAGATTTATATAGAAATTTTAAATGAATTAATGGACTGACAGGGAGTTACCTTTTTAGGGCAAAAATGTCTCCCAAATATGCATCCCATAATACATTGGAAGTGCTTTTTACATATAACTTCGTTCAATCGCAGCAGTTAGACGAGATATTCGATACTAAACATTATTTCAATGAAACTTTCATACTAATATGGCTTCGAAATTCAATATAACATTTGCGAGTTCCTAGAAATTGTGCAAAAATAAACCTAATAAACCACAGATTGCATGCATTCCCAAAACCCGCTATCCTACTAGTATGGATTTAATTTAGCGGTTAATGTTGGGTTCGACAGATATTTGAATTGAACGATACAAACTCAGTTTCACTCTCGTAAACATATTTGAAAGGGCTTGTCATGCAAGCAGAATCACCTACTTTATTTTTTTTTTCCAGGTCGCCATATGCTTTATGGACGGTTTCATATTGCAATTTATTTAAAATTACAATGCATTGGCACAAATGAAACCTTTTTGTATTTGCTATTCCTTGGCCAACTTTAGAAATGCGAGGCTGGCAACAGCAAAACATGATAGTAATTTTAAAGGAGTTTTCGTCTAGTGAAACTTTAATGGTCGATTAAGACCATAATTGTAGTTATTCTTACCAACATCATTGTGCGTCACTAGTTACGTGCATTAGGCAAATGCATGGGTTCGTGTTGGTCTCACAGTTGTTTTGTTCTACTTATCATTCTGATTATTAAAAATTACAGAATAACAATTATTCCTAATCAACAAATAAATACATCGAATAATCCTTCAATGTTTGGAGGTCCTAACAACCTCCAAATCCTAATTGTAGTTTAATATCAAGGAGTTAAATCAGGAGCATAAAATAATGCCTCTTTCGAGGTAGATTTATCATAACAACCCTGTCTGAGATGACGTGTTTATGTTCAGATATCATGTTAGAAATAAAACCTATTTTTATTTTATAATTATTTTAAAATTTTGAAATTGTTCCTGCTGTGCAATTTTTATGCTAGGATTCCAAAGAAAAAATTATTTAAGTACTTTTGGCATGCGATTAGACAACGGAATAGCCATCCTGGCAAATGTCCAGATTTAGTAGAAATTCAATCTAACAATGACGTCCAAGTCCCAACTGACATAGGAGCATACTTCTTAAATTAGGTACGCCCCCTCTCCCCACCATATTTGCTGACTGTAGGGTACCGAGTTGAATTGAATTAAAGGTTATGGTTCCACTGGGATTATACCACAAGTTTAAGCGAAAAATTTGACCAAATGTTGCTCTTTTAAGTTCGCATTGCACAATTTCATTTCTTGAAAATTCTGGATAGTTTCCTATTATCTTGTCTAACTGCTGAATATAATCAGTTTTTTGTGGGAAGTAGTATACATGCTCCCATTGCTTCCAGGTGTGCATTTCAAAACACACTGGATACGACATATATGTAAATGTTTCCTGATGCAAAGCCAGGCGACCTCCTCATTCATCCTCCGGCAATGCAAGGGCACAAATAACAGCCTTCATGAATGCAGCAGCAGCTAACGCAGAGTAGGGCTGCCATTCTTTTTTCCGCATGCCATCTCTGTAATCGGAGATGCCCCGAATAAAGATATAGCTGTCTTTTCTGTTTCCAAAGATGGACTCTACCACAGCATCAAACTCGGTGTCAAACGCCAGGGCTCCATACAGCTTGGCAAACTCCTGCCTTATTGTATCATCCCTGACCACATGCCGACCAGAACCAATGGCACCAAAATGTATCCTGGGCGTATCCTCTTTCTCATTCATTATGAGTCCATCAGGGGGTAATGGATGGGCCACTTCGATGAGACCAGTGCCGCCCAAAGACATGTAAAGCTTGTCAGTTTCCGACGAAGGTCGTTTAAACAATGCCTCTTGTCCCTCCAGCTCTTGCACGCCTTGTTTCATATAGCTGAGCCAAGGGCACTGCTCTGGATTATTTTCGGCAATATCTGACAGCTGCCTGGCGATCTGCTGCAATCCTAAATTGGGAGGCGTCCATGTTTTCGCCTCGAACATGTAACCTCCAGATTCCAGTTGCCTTACCTGATCACAGTATGCATATATATAGCTGCGGTTGTCCGGTGGGCATGCTACCACAACGTCGCCCAACCTCACGTGGCGAGCAAAATCGGTGTAATGGGGAACTCCTCCACCACAGCCAACTAAGAATACGTATTCAACTTTTTGGAATGAACCTAGAAAAAATATTCAAAGTATTATTAGAAGTGCAATCGGCTAAAATCCATAGCTGAAAACTTGAATATGATTAGTATACAATGCGGTGGGCATCAATAGACTGCTGTCCATGGTATTTATACAAATTGCCATGTAAATCAGTTCTTAGATTTTTAAAAATCCCTTTTGAGTATTTCCGCAGATGCATCGCTGTAACGTATTATTGAATTACATACCCAATAATCGTGTAGTTGTGTTACCAGCTGCAATCATAGCAGCCCTCGTGTGGCCAACGCTTGGCAATTTGGTTGAAACGACGCGGTGAGCGCCAATGTTACCGAGAGTGTACACGTTCGACTCTCCTGTTAATAAAAACCAAAAAAATCTGTTATGCAAACAAATGGCTAAAAGTACAAAAAAGAAGAATCTGTTCAGAAAATACTGACCTACTGTAGTGTACCTAACGTACGTGTCTTTGTTTTCGATCATAGCATCCACGGCTATTTTCTCACAATACTGGGCAGTAATAATAGCAATTGTGGGCTGATGCATACTAATTACAGTTGGCATTTGACGCACAATCTTAACATCTAACAATTAGGAAACAGATTAATGTAATCACTTGTATCACAACTTTGTATAACATATGTTTACAAGAGATATTTTCCTACCTGCTTCATGCGATGTTACACGAATGTAATTCCTACATGCGGATCCCTCGACTGCCCTTATCAACCCTTTCGTCTCCAATTCGACCATGAGTACCTGAATTTCGTCTTCTGTATTGTTAGACTGCCTATATACACAAGAATATTGAGCTATTTCAATATCAACAATTTAATGCAACTCATATATTACTACTGAAAAAATTAATAACATCAATTGTTGGGATTCCTATTATTTTCAATCCAAAAATTCATGATACGAGCTTGAGGGTTTAAAAATGATGGTACATAAATCTAACAAATTCAGAAAACCAACAAAATACAAATGCACTCACTTTGCAATTTCTTTCACAGATAAAGGATTTGGATACGACGATTCAATCATCTCAAGAATCTTTTCTTGTGATAGTTCTGTTTTGCTACCAACAAGGCTTTCATCCAAAGACACTAAAAAAAATGATACATTTATATTAGTAAATTTGCCAGTCTAATTTATTGCAGACAACTAATGAAAAAAGGTATTGGAGAACGTATTCTACAGAATTTCAGAAGGAAAAGGAAAAACAAAGTTAAGCATGTTTTTTAAGTGTAGTGCGATGTTGAAAGTGTGGTCAGTGCAAAACATACATGCATGTGAAATGCATTCAAATGTTTGTGCTGCAAAATGCTGGAAGAAAAAACACAAATTACATGTTAGAAAAATAGCATTAAAGTTATAATAAATCAATAACTGCATTTAAAATATGTGGAAATATAAAGTATTAGCTAAATATCACATGTGCATGTATGTGTTCTGTATGTCAAACCGAGGATATTGTTTGAAATGCACTGCATTAAATTGCGTAGAAATATATGAATATGCCTTATTCTTGTTTATATTTTTAAGAATATATAAAATGATATACTTTCTTTAATTTAAATAACGATATTTATTCCTCAAGATAACTAGGATATTCTGCTCAAAATAATCTGGAATTTGTATATATTACGACAAACATAATGTCGAATGCTTTCCATAAATATGGTAATGCGGCCAAACAGTTTATGAGAAAACAATTCATATATAAAAGAGAACTGCTTTTTTACTTGTTTTATCTGTATTTCACAATCAGCAGTGAGCATGTATGAAAAGCTGCTGTTTGTATCATTACCCCTAAAGCAAAAGCAAGTATTTCATTGCTGTAGCTCTAGACTACAGAACAACTGTTATTGATTTCACATTTTAGCATAACGTACGTCCTAAACGTCTTGGCATTTGGAAATTTAAAACCTTGCCTTTCATCTTTGTGTAGTATGCTTATCAATCATTCAACTTGAGATGTAAGCCAAAGAATGTATTGCATAATTGGGTGAGATCATTTCAAGGCATCTTGTTAAAATAGGTAAAACATCAAAAAGCAGGCACAGATTCATGTCTAAGTCTGATAGCCCACATAAAACAACAAAGAAAACTCCTCTTAATTCTATATTATGAACTACAATGTAGGTAAACCAACTTGTGCCAACGATGGACAAAGCAGGCAAAAATACGGACGGACATTCACACAAGACAAGACGGACAAAGAATGCTGGCAGGCAAGACATGTACCAGTGTCCAAGTAGTTCTGATCTGGCCACGACCTTCCAATGGTGTACAGAATACCCCCAGGCGTGGCTGGTGAGAAATAAAATCAAGAGGAGTGGAAATGTCAGGATTGACAAGATAGAAAGTAAACGGAAAAAAATAAGGCAAAGAGCAATGGAGAATAACGGAAACGGGTTTTAAAACGGCATAATGGTGCCTCAAAATAATAGTGTTCAAAGAACAGAAAGCAAAGGCAGTATGCAGTGAAAATTGCAAACTCTGCAGAACGACAAAGAACAACCAGAAAGAAATGATGAAAATGACGGTGATGGTGCGTCGAAGTGTAGAAAAAATGTGGACGTTCGGTAGCTGCAAATTTATACAGTAACAAGGTCCCAAAAAAGACAGGTATGCAATTTAAAAAAAAAAAATACAATCGCAGCTGTGTGTCAGTGCCAGTGAAATAGTTCACTAAAACCACAAAATTCAAATTAAAATGAACGGTACAGACAATGAGCAAGAAAATAAGGAAAACCCCAACCCAATTAGAATATAATCGCATAATTTCAAACAAAAAAAGTTAAACAAGCACGCTATCGTGAAAAAGTTACGACACTTACTTCCAAATCAATTAATATAACATCTATATTTCAATTTTTCTTCATTTTTACACGTATCTTAATTTTGTCTTACAATTTCGGATTTCGGATTATTGGTGTTGGGTTAAATTGAGTATTTCCCAAATCTGTGTATGGCTATGTCAAACCAACCAAAAAATCCCTTTAGAGCTATTTTTAGATCGTGAAAAGTCATAACATGTTATAGTTATCAGCAGTATTAACCTTTTTAACTTGCGTGAAATTATTTAGATTTCCAATTCAAGTAAAACTACATTTAAACATAAAATATATAGGAATAAATCTAAATACACTCTTTTAGCCATAACAGATATTAGGGTACTCAAAAAAAGCCACAGCCGCGAACTTAAGACACTTGCTTCCTTTGTTTTGCCTGTCAAATCTATACAAGAGCAATCTTATCTTTCCTAAATCCTTGACTAGAGCACCCAAATGTTCATAAATAGATTTGTCACTCCTTCCATCTTCAACTTAACTTTTTTTTAATTGCGCTCCACATGCAATTACTTAATGAGGATCGACCAGATGAGACATCGCTGAATTGCAAATGGAACTAGGGCACAAAGGCTGCGAAATACTTACTTGGACGGGTGGGTGGCTCAGAAGTTTCTTCGAGTTGATTTAATTCCACTTCGATCTTCTTCATCTGAGGATACCTATTTTGCATCAATTTCATGATTTTTTTAACGAATCCCACATAATCTGCAACGGAAAATAAAGAAAAGTTAGGTTTTGGCTTATCCCACCAATTATGAATCTTGTACACATTGCAAATCAACAAATTCACCATATGCAATGGGTATTTATAAGTCAATTACACACATCCGTTCCGACTCCGTTCAGTGTTAAAAATTATGTGCCAGAGAAGTGTGTAAATGCTTCAAAATAATTCTATGAAAAGACAATACGGAGGAAAGGGAACGATATTTTTTTCACTGAACGAGCGGAGACGGAACTGAAGTGTGTAAATGGACCTGAAGGAGGGTCAACATTATTTTATGTTATTCATGCTAACACATGTCCATGACAGCAATCCAACAATTGATACCAAAGTCTAAATTTTCGGCTTTTCTGAATTACTGCAATGCATTAAATTACATTTTAATCATTTTGTTTTTAAAGTTTGCATGCCATGACTCATATCTGGCATGGTGGAAGCTGGGCTCAAGCTTCATCCTCATTTAATGCATCACACGTTCTGATTTAATGGAAAAGTAAATAAGTAGCCAATCCACTTGTACGTCCCTGATCAATATTAAGCAAAGTAGGTACGATAATGGACGTTATCATGCAATTATCTGTATTGCCTGCCACTTTTCACTCGACAGTGCTATAAATTATATATTTTTTCCCAGATGACTGTTTGGGGTTTAAACTGCAAAAAGTGAAGTAAAACAGATGCACTAACTACTGACCTCTAGGAAACTCCAACGGGCTGACAAGTTCCTTAAAGAAATCCTGTGCTATACTCGTCTGTTCCGCTTCAGATACGTTTGATTTGAACCAAAATCTTAATTTCCGGCTTTCCTTAATGATGAAAAAATATGAAAATTTAGAAAAAATACATTTTACAGTATTACCACGCTCTAGAGACTCTTATGGCAACCAAAGCTTCCATATCTTCTTTTGAAAAACGAAATTATGCTAGAAGATCAAGGCTAGGCCATTCTGTATCTCCAAATCCCACATTTGGCAATAAAAGATATTAAGCGAGATTTCTGTTGCCAAAACCAATTTCTTTTATTCTGCACAACGTTTTGCATCAGATGTTTTAAAAATGTGATTACATTGGTGATCCAATAAAATTCAAAATTAAAACGAATATAATTGCAAGTTAAATGTTTAAAGCTATAGTAATTAAATTTTGCAATCGCTACGTAATCACATTTTTAAAGCACCTGATGAAGGCTACACAGGCGAAAAGTTGTGCAGAATAAAAAAAATAATTGTTTGGAAACAGATCTCACTTAATATTATACTGTAACCAACCACTTGAGAATGTCAACAATTGATTTCACTGCAATAAAGTGTTTCAATAGAGCGAAGATATTTAGTTCTTTAGTATATACAATGAACAATAGAAACCCGAAACAAATTGAATATTAAACCAAAGAATGAGTACTAAAAGCAAAGAATCGTCCCTTTTTTTTAAAGTTAAAAAGGTAACATCTTTATACTTAAGATGCTACTACATACTGTATAACAGGTGTACAAAAAAATGTGAGCCACCAAAAAAAAACTTACACCCGATATAGCTATGAACATTGCATGTGTGTGCGGTTTAATAGGAAGTCATATGTGAGCAGGATTCCAGCAATACTTTTGCAAGTCATGTACATGGTTTGCGGTATTTTTAAAACATTAAACGTTAAAAATGGGACAAAAATGTCATTACTTTATTAGAATGTGGTAGGGCATCGTAAAATTAATTCGTGTAACGGGTGTTTTCACGACATTTAATTACAATTATCGATCGCTACATGCTGGCTACAAGATACAAATGACATTTTGGTTTCTCGTTATATATGCAATCTTACACAGCACAAATGCATGGCTGGAAAGCAAGCTAAACTTAAATTGCTACTGAATTTCATGTAAGCGAGCTTTAATGTCATGCAATCGTGCTATGAAAGATTGCATACATAATAGAAACCAAAATGTAATCTGTAACTTAGTGATTGATAATTAAATGTTGCATATACACTAATGAAATTAGTTTTACGACTCCTCACAACATTCTAATTGGAAATTTTGCCCTATCTTTAACGGTTAATGGAACAGGATTACTAAATTATTCATAAATCGCTTGTGCACAAATGTACAAATCTGGTTCTAAGTTATTTTGGTGATAAGCTTAAAAAATGAAACTGCCATTCAAATTTGGAAAAAAAATAGTATAATTGACTTAGAAAATCGAGGTTGTGCTGTATTATTAAAATCCGCCTAATTTACGAAATGGTTACTTTGCATAATTACAGATACAGTATGAGAATAATTCTATACAATGTTACAAATTATTTGTAAGTTGTATTTTTAAATGAAAAGAGGCAACCCATGTTTTCTCCAATCACCTTTTTCACCACCATGACATTTATTTCCCCCTAGCACAACATTAACGCCTACAAAATGGCCATATCGTTCCATAGAGCGTGGTTTTTTCATTTCCCTTCCGACAAAATCTAGAAAGGCCTTAAACTGACTTGTGTGTGAATGTGGGTCTGACTGTTTACGAGGAACACTTTAAATTCCAAGTGAAGCTGTGCAGCGATTGAATTATTTCCATCTGAAATAATCATAAAAAGCCAAATTACAATTCCGCGTGCGTCATTGCAGTCTTGCAGAGCTCCTACTCCTATTTCTGAAAGCAAATGTTCGTACTTTCGTGTCCGTTTATTCCTTCCTTGCTAATGATGATGCCCTTGTGTTCCCCGCCTGCCGTGTGAACAACTCCAGTTCCAGTCAGCTCTTTCGATTTAATCCTTTCCATTTGGATTGTAGTCGACCTGGGAGTTTTCTTCGTTGGCGTCATCACGATTCGCTCTGAAATAAAAGTTAACATTAGTTAATATAAAAAACTCCGAATGCTTTTTCGTAATGGTTGTCTCGTTGAAACTGCGAGACCATCATCGGAATATAATCATCCGCCATCGCCTGAAAGTTTATTCGTATTTCAGTCTTGAAATTCAGTACTATGCTACAACGTATATGAATTCTCAATTCGTTTTTTTTTTAAATTTATGCAAAATTTGTTTTAATATAAATTGTTAAAAGAACATTGTCTAAACGCAAACTGATGAAATTTACTACAGAAACAAGCTTTTATCGATGCCTTCATGGATTCTAATCACATTAAAAGAACTGCTGAAAAGCTGATGAAAGGACCATGGCAGTCATTACAGTATTAACAAGCTGCAATTCCTCTAATCCCATGGGCTTATTTTCTAAAGAAAATCCAGTGAGATGGATTTCAGGGATAATAACAGTTGCTAAGTTAATAGAGACTCGATAGTTAACTTAATATTCACTAATGGCATATTCTCTGATGGATTTTCAAGTGTTGCCGAGTAGTGTTTTTTCTCCTTATATATGCTCCTGAACTAGAACATTTCCAGAAAAGACATTTCATAGCTTCATATGACAATAAAGTACTGCTAGCTTAAGAGTTTGTAGTAGTGGCATCTAAAACCGAGAGAATTTCTAAATTAGTGCAAACCATAATCACGTTCGCAAAGTCATGATAAGCAGTGATGTGTATTTAATTAGTGCACATCACACAAGCAAACTTTACAGAGCCAAGCAGAGAAATTTCACGAGTATTTTATATGTTCTGGAGTAATCCTGCCGGCTTTGCTCAAATGCATGTGGTATCTATGCTTCAGAAAAGATGTTAAGTTACATTGGCATCATGAAAAGACTAAATGACTTTTTGCCCTGAATGTAGATCCAGAAAAAATGGTTGTATAAAAGAAATGCAGATTAGAAAACAAGTTTAGTGCGATGCAAAAACTGATCCAGCGCATGCGCGTATTAAGAGTTGTTTTCTTAGCTTGGCATTTCAACGCAAGAGTGGGCAAACAAAAACATGGGACGCCACAACATCTAAAGTATAAGCGCCTGCAAAAACTTGATAAAAACTTCATAAACGATGAACTCGGAAGAGGGCATCTTGCCTTCCGCAGTGCAATGTTTGAGATGAATAGAGCATAATATCTATATTTAACTCGAGCAAAACTTCTGCCAGGGGTTAGAAGACAACGACTCCTTGCTGGATGGTTTAACCAATGGAGCCAGTACTTGTCACATTTCCCCCTTTAGCTCATTGTTGGCTCCCAAGCGACCTCTTGTCCTTTAAACCTACAATATCTTCATATTTTCTTTAAAAAAAAATTATTAAAAAAACCCGATGGTGAACTAAGAAATGATCTCATTGTTGCAAGATTGCATTTTTTCTTAGCAAACAATAAAACAACTTTCAAAATGATACGCTAATTGAGACTGCTCTAATTAAATATAGTGAGTGCTTCAGGATAAAAGATGGCAAAAAACTTGAAAAATCAAGGTACATTCTATCAAATTAAGAGGCACACGATGAGTTGATACATGATAATGGTTCGCGCTTCCAGGAATCACCCGTCAACCTCCAGAAATACGAAGAAATTCTGAGAGCATTCTCAAATGCTTAAAAATGTGGCACAACGAAAGGCCATCATTGAATAAGAATCGACATAAAAAAAAAGTAAACTAACCAGAAACATCATACTAAACTTTGATATCAGAACGCCCATTAAAAAGATTATATCAAACATATTTGCTTTTATAGCGACAAGTAGCAATATTATTGATGCTGGACATGTCATCGATATTATTAAACAATTCTGAAATATGCATAAGCAAAAATATTATGATAGCAACTAAAACACGATTGCACAACACGAGGGCTGCCGATATCAAATTTACATGATTGTTTTCAATTTAAGGTTTATTATTCACCGAGTGAATAATAAAACGGTTACTCTTCTGGTGGATGATCATAAGGGATTACAACAGATAATTTCAAAAATTGCCCGTGGGTTCCCCTCCATATATATATTGCGATCGTAAAAATATTTGCAGCGCAGTATCAATTTGTGTTATAGCCAGAGCATTTTAATAAAAGTACATCGCGGTGCAACTAACATAAGATGGTGTAAGACAAACACCAGAGGAAGAGGAAGTCTGTCCTTAATAAGCAAGTCTGGCTGCTGTAAGAACCATCTGCTCAGTAGTTGTCCTCTTCTTTAAGGGATCAATAAGTAAACGAGGAAATTCAATAGAGTGGAGAGCGCTCATGTTTTTGAATTGTTATTTTTAGAAAGCAAATACGTAAACATTTCCACTTTCCCAAGAGAAAGCATATAAGTTTAATATGTAGGCTTTGCCAAGGACTCGCATTGGAGCACTCACTTCAGCGATATTAAAGGCTGACTTTTATACTAACAGTTTACTTGATGTACATGCACTTGTAAAACGCTCGGATTTCTTTTTTCTTTCCCAGAATAGTTAACCTGAAGGCGAGTGAAACATAACTTTAGGAGAGAAAAAAATGTAGAATGAAGCAATGAAAGTCAAAAAGACGAAAGTTATTGAAATCCAATACCATGAGAAAAACTAAAAAAGAGGGAAATATTTTCATGCGTTTCTGCATTATTTGAAAAAAGCGTCAACATTGTTGAGTGAATGATGTTGTAGAATGAGAATTTCACGCGTAAATCAGATGAAAATATCGCTGCGCATGATGGCGTTATGGGTTGGCAAGTATACATTTTAAAGCAAAGGAGAAAAATCAACTCAATCTAAAATACACCAGAAAAATGTTAAAATGACCAACATGGTATATTATACTAGAACAATAACAAAAATGCACCACAGGCATTTCGTTTTGAAATTTCAGTGTAAAAAGTAATAAAATGAAACGATTTTTGTGATTGAAATTATTTTCATTAAAATTGATTTTTTATAGCTGATTAGCCAGAATGGATTTCAAGTTTTTTATTACATTTATTAATATATGTTCAATTTTATGAATCATTATAGTTGAGCTGCGTTTTGAAGTATCATTCATTACAATTGAAATATTAGATGATGTACCTAGTACACTACCAAAAACCATAGCAAACATTCTGAGGAATTCAGTGTGAATTCCACTGTACTAGACTACTATAATGATTGCACCCCATCTATTTGATTCCAAAGTCACCAGATGTGAAAAGTCCTCCACATCCATGAAACTTGGTTTGTACAATTCCTTTGAAATGCAATTAGGCGACTCTTGCAGACTAAGAACTCCTGATCGACGTACAATGAAATCCAGATGGATCAACATGATAAGTTAGCAGCTTTGTACGCACGTCCACCATCAGAAGCATGGATGTCAGACCTTGCCAATAGAGGCGCTGAACAAGAATGCGTGTAACGAATCGAAATGACACCCTGTAAATCTGCTAAGATGACTTAACAAAAGGAGTAAAGCTTCTTTAATGTGTTTACACTGACAAAAACTAGTAGAGCAACTATTTGCTGTTAAATCCCACTCATATACCTGGACAAACGCCTTTGAAAGCCTGCAAATAGAAGTCTTTTGAAAATAGAAATACAAGAGTAGAGAATAACGCAACAAAAACTTCTAATCCCCTCTAGGTTTGCTATGCTGCATATCTATATACTATACACTATATATTATATATAGAGAGAGAGAATCCGCAGCGCTTTAGGCAGAATGGGGTAATGAAATATATTTAATTCTGCAAAAGAATAAAAAGCAGACAACCTGAATAAGATTTTCAGGCGAAACGCGAGGAAAATGAAAGATGCACTGAGTCACTCTAAAGAACTGTGTTCTCGGAAAAAGGATAAGAGAAAAGCTTTGGCGCATACAAATTTAAAAAAGGGCAGCTGTTTGCTGATAAATGACAGCCTTTAGGCAGGAAAAAAAGGGAAATTTCACTTTTGTTTATATTCCCATCGCTCTTTCTCGACACTTCAAGAATGATAACAAAGTGTATCATTCCAAAAAGAGGGAAATATTTAAACATTGCTCCTCTAAAACATCTAATCTTCCTGCCATGCACATATTTGCTGTCAACGACTCGCTTTGAGGAACAAAAGTTCTTCCTTATGGTTCCACAGAGGCTATCCATTAACTCGGTCTCAATACCTATTCCTGAAATGATAACATTTTGAAAAAATATCCCGCAACAAATAGCATACAGCGAGTTCTTATACATGCAGAACGCGTGTTTGCATTCAATACATCCATGCCTCCATATACGGCCTTTCGCTTTAACGGTCTTTTTTAATTATGGCACATTTTCGATATACGGCCCACAATGATTCGTTATACGGCCAAAAAATACATGGGATGTCATGTGCGCATGCGCACAACAGTCAGACACCTCGCCGCTGGAACTGTGAAACGTACAGTTGCATACAAATTTTTAAAAAAATCTTTTTTCATTAACTGGGGGATGACTAAAGAGTCTGAACACTGGATATCATCGATAACGTTTAATATAACGAGCCGCCACTGGTTGTTTTTCATTATATGTATACATACATATGTGCACATCATTTTAAAAAAATTAACGTTTATTATTAGTCCATTGTTTTGTACTTTTATTTTCATGTAAGAACTTTCATAGAAAATAAAAAGAATAAAATGCTTTATGAACTAAAAAAATATATATTAATTTGTAAAAAATTGGAACGGATCTAATTGAATTGCATGGGTTTCTATGGTAATAATTGATTCGTTATACGGCTTTTCGCTATACGGTCTACTTTTCCGGAACGTATCTAGGCCGTAAAACGAGGTTTTTCAGGAGTTGGGGCACCAGCCTATCTTGTTCCAATATCTAAATAAATAATATTCCCAAAATTTGGTTTATCTTTAGGTGAAATTTAGAGGTTGCTACCACAGTTTCTATCATGTTTATCGTTACATGTATACGATATATTGTAATTTTTCAGATGTTGGCAATTGCCCCTAAATATTATGGTTGCACATTAAATTAAACATAAGAGGAAACAGCATAAATTGGGCATATATGCTAATATACGACATTACATCCACGGTTACGTGCCATATTACAAGTAATACACATGAGCGAATAACAGGCTTACTTTTAACATGTCGAAAATCGACGATTGCATGCCTTTATTATTTAATAAGGCACTAGTTCTACAGATTGTACTATAGATAATATGAAATGTCAGTTATTAGATTTAAAAAATAGCACTGCAGACTCTTTGCACAATTATAATTGGTGTCATTTTGTCATTAGAGTCATGCGCGCCTGGCAGTTGCACGGAATGCATCAATAGATGAGAATTTTGCAAAGGGACTTCAAAGGAAGAAATGACATTATTTCGTTAAGACACGACCAAAAACTAACATTCTTTCGTGGCATGTTGGATGGATGACCTCTGCAATGCCAAAGAAAAGTTAGCAATGAACTTGACAGACGTCCACATGTTGGCAACCAGCAAGAATCCTCACGCCAAAATTAAACGTTAAACAAGATATTTTAGGGGGGAAGAAAGTCCACAGTCGAAATATCAAGACTAGTAATTAGAAACAGTTGTCAGAAGAAGAGTAGGCAGAACTGTGTGAGTGAGGGTAACGGACTTACTTTCGCGTTCACTTAATTAGCTTTTTCGCTTGTCACAACAATGAGGAAAACACGGACATTATAACAAACAACGAAACCAGAAGCTGCTAATTTTGTCGTTTTTTATCAGAGGTCGTTGGAAACTAGGTGCAAAGAACTAGAGATAACAAATAAAGCCACGCTCAAAAGTTTATTAAAAGAAGCCATAAAAATCACAAACTAAGATTATAAAGGGTTTGAAAATCAAGAACAAGTGTCAAGCCATTGCTGGACTTCATTAATATTTGCCGTCAAAATCAAATCATGGAGATATGCAAGTAGAAAATTGAGATGACAGTAAGGAACTTGTTCGCCACGCAATAATAACAGCTTCGGGGGGAAATGAACGTGTCATAAATTAATAAAGTTTCGCCAATCAGGAAGTGAGATGTCTGATGTACTTCGTTAATAACGAGATCTGCTTGGCAACTTGGCATGTCAAGAAGACCACAATAGATAGTCAAAGTACGTCCACTTATCTCATGGCAGATTACACCTTGCAGTTAAGGACATTTCTTGACAGAAATTAACGTGAATCTGTCTTATTAACTCTTATCTATGAGAAATTTGATGAGAGGGTTTCCTTAATCAACCCTTCAGTCTTATATCATGTCGTGAAAATTTCGAGATCCAGAATAGAACAATTAAGGACAGCTAGTACCCAGGATTAAGACTAATGTTTCGAAATAATTCATACCAGACTATAATAAATAAAGCAGTTAAAAGATAACAGGTTTCCAAATACACGATTGTCTTTCCTATATGCACATTATTTTCTCGTATCCAGGAAAAATAAATTATTGCGTTTTCCATGGATTTTTAAAAAAAAATTTTTTTAGAAAAACTGATTTCGTCAAACACTAAAAGTTTCTGTCTGCACAAGATTTTTTTCGAAGCAAACATACTTTGATTGTTTATATATTTCTAAAAATACACGGTAGAACTCAAAATTTTACAGAAATACAAGAATTCTAAATGGTATTCGAATCTGTCTATACATCTTATCAATGTTGCAGTTCTTTTTTAATTAACGTAAAACCATGTAGCATTTCAACTTTTTATGTTATCTCCCCTTAATGGAAAACTAAATGCAATATACGGCGTCGTCTATCGAATAAAGATAATATAAGATAAAGTGAAATGTTTCAAAAATACGTCCACTGCACGATTTCGTAAGTGGGAATTTAAATTCATGACACGTGCTTCCAAAGCAGTAGTGAGTGATTTTTAGAAATCCGAGAACAAGACCCTCTAAATAACGTTATTAATATATAGTTAGCAGAAAGTATATACAGGTAGATATCATGAAATGTGGCCATTTAACAAAGCAAAAAAAAAGCTTTGACCAAATATCATTAACCGAAACTTAAAGCACGTTAATATTAACAAGCTGTTATATGATCCATGTGCCAGAGTGTTTCAAGGGTGACAAAAACTGCTTTAAACCCAGATTACATTAATGATCCCAATGTGGTGCAATCCACAAATAAAAAATAAATATAAATAAAACTGCCAGATTTCACTGTTGAAAAACTGCACAGTAGCACTGTTCACACTTTAGTAAACAAGGCACCTGTCCATAATAGCTTCACGTGGTTGCACACAGCGGTTACTGCTTTTGTGTGCCATAAAGCCAGTACACATGTAGCAGACCTGTGCATTTGGGATTTTCAACACGTAATTTTATAGGTATTTCAATGTTTGACAAGACCTGTTCCTAGTCGAGACTAAAGGCAGCAGCAGCAACAACAACGTGAAAAAAAAATCAGGGCGTCGTGGAATACTTCTCCATTATGCAAACTAGACTTTTGGCACTAGCAATCGATATCTGCATCCCTTGCCAACTAAGTCTCCTCTACTTGGGCCGAAAAGCAGAAGAGTGTCACACAGAACGCAACAATCAATATTAAAACCCGGCCAAACTGCATAATAAAAAGGCCAGCAGTTGGGCAACGAGCCAGAGAGACTCGAAAATCCCGCATACACTTCTCATGCATATTAATGTCACCATTGTTAATGACACAATGTCAGGCATCCTGGAATGGATTAATGGGCAATTAGCGCCCAAATAACATTTTATCTTTGTGTAGGGTTATAAAACGCGGCAAATAAATTCGTGAAAGTGAAATGCGCCATGATTCCGGCATTGCAAATGTCAATGCCAATGCCAATGCGACTTATTGTGCTGGACAACGTTTCAATTGAAACATAATTTGTTAGTCAACTAGCGGAGTTACCAGCCATGTGTATTACACAATTTCAGTGTACAGGATGAACATAGACTGAAGAAATAAACGTATACACATGTACATTATAACATCATTGCAATTTGATTTTGTGGAAAATGTTATGTGTATAGATGGTAAAATTAATTACAAATATGGAACACCTTTAATATACAGATAAAATCCTGCAAAATAAAATTTCGGATTTTCGTCGCCATGGTGATCACAACACAATCCTATCTTTCTTAGCATAGATGGCGCTGTTGTAGATAAAATCTACAGCCATGCCCGGTTATGCTTTGACTTTTTTTTTTTTGAAAATAAGCTTAAGGTGAATCACAACCCTATCACTTTCAATGGGTGAAATTTTAAAACACAATTACAGCCAAACAAAAGGAGATTAAATAAAAATAAAAATTGTT
>JAQGAE010000419.1:0-37832 GCA_034696685.1 Julus scandinavius | reverse complement strand
ATACCGTTGCTGATTTATCAAGCTATTTTAGACAATTTTTATTTTTATTTAATCTCTTTTGGTTTGGTTGGAATTGTTTTAAAATTTCACCCATTGAAAGTGATAGGGTTGTGATTCACCTTAATACGTTTCACAAATAATTTGGCCATTTAGATAAATCTGTGAGCAGTTTATATAAAGAAAAGAATGAATATTCATTTCAATGTTCAGCAAAGTATTAAAAAACTACATCATTTGACTTGTACAGTGATAAACATGTTTAACTGTTCATTAGCTATGCTTTATTATAAAGGTAGATTACTTGCCTTGTTTCATGTGACTTACAGCCTTGAATGGCCTTTAGCTGATTTTGCTATCATCGTGAAACAAGTATTATCAGACGCATGAAATGTAAATACGCTTCTATCTACAGTAGTATTTCCAAGTTTTTTTTCTCCCTTGAATTCGGAAGACTCTTGATTTCAATCGATGGAAAGTGATTGGCGTATTTTCGTTAATACACCCATGATTTTCTAAATCGCGCAAATCATTTTGATTTGTATAGCTGAAAAGTGTAACCCACAATTACTTTTAATTGAATTGAATTGGTGAACAAAAGTTGCCATGCACATTTTGATTAGTTTTTGAATGTATGGGTCAAGAAATGTTAATTATCATTTGAGAACTGTTCTTGGCTATGAAAGGCACCTGCAATAATTCATTCACTTAAAGGTGAAATGAAAGTTAAAAAAATGGGCTAGGCAAATTTAAGGAGTGGATTCTCACTGAAGAGAAACATCACTGTAAATGAGGTGCGCACACAGGTGTTTTATTGACGAAAAAAGTGTTATTACGTTTTAAAATTTAAAACTGCAATGGCAAGATGTGTGCGGAATATATAATCTAGCATTGCTACCGTCCTTGATTGGTATGTGCACGCAAAGACCAGACCTTACCTTTGTATGCGTGTACCCCCTTTCTTGCAAAACTCACATTTTAATTACAATATTTTTAAAATGTTTTTCTTGGGTTTTTTGCACGCGTCGAATTAATAAAATCTAAAGGTCGTATATAATAAATATGCGGGGTGCATTTAACTGTTTTTATTTGTATAGTTTGCGTCATGGTTAATTAATCATAAGTTGAGGCATTAGCAGCAGGAAATCTCGACCGATTTTTTAAGACCTTAACCATGATTACTTCCAAAAGAAATCGTATTTCCAGTTTAATAACACGGGTTGAACTACTGTATAAAGTCACCAGATATTTCAACCATCATGATAGGGACGTGCAATTTTCGGTATGTTAAGTGGAGGACATGGTTCTTAGTGTCCACAAGTATCGGCTGATTGAAATATCACCAAACATGATACTTGCATTTGCTTACATTTTCGCAGATTATATTTCATCCGTTTCTCTTAATTCTTTGTATTTGTGTGGTTGGTATGTGTACTAAATAACAGGATAGAAATTGATAATATTACATACTAGTAAATGTAGCAGTGTTAATAAGGAAGGATATTTATTGAGAATGACCATTTTTGTAGTTATTTATCCCATTTTTCATGAAATCATGAAAAATATAAAGCAAAGTAATCACTAGTGTTTTATATAGAATGGGTTCACACTGGCTATAATATTCACGATAAATATCTATGGAACTTCAGTATTCATTTGTTCAAGTACTATTGTACTTTCTCAATTCGTAGTTTACTAGCATTTAGGTATTTTTCCTTTGAAATTTTTGCTTTTGAAACTCGAATAAATCAAAAAATATAACATGTTAACCTGATTTACTGAATTGAAAAACCTTACTTAAGTTAGGCCGCAATAACTCGAGTGTTCGCTGTGGATTATCACGCTTACATAATTTTGTTATGTGAAGTATATGTGGATCCACATATCACACCCAATTTTCCCCCAGTTTGATTTATTAATATTGAAAAACTGTTTAGTATAATAGGAAATTGTGCAATGGCGTGAAATGGGTTTTCCAAAAAAGGCTTTGAAGTGGATATAGGGTGGAGGAAGGATATTATATTCGAAGATGGCAAAGGGCACCTATTGTTTTCCACGTGATTATTTCTAAACTGGTAGAAAGGATGTAAATTACCATCTAATAAGGCTAGAGCTTTTGTCTGTTTGATCTTGAGTCGACTTTGAGTTGTAGACATTTCGGATGGTTCTCACACTTTTAGCCTTTGTTCTGCTCATCTTCGAAATTGTTTACCGTTCATAATTTATTTTCTTCTTATTATTATTATTTGTTTGATAAATTATTGCTTTAAGAAATTGAAAAGCACCATGTTTCTTACATACGAAAATGAAAGAATTTGCATGAAGTTGACATGTCGGTGCTTATTTCATTCAATTCAACTCATTACTGTTGTCAACATATAAGCGCCATATTTGCATATTTGCTTCAGGGGCGTATTAACATAATTATTAAATGAAAGTTATTAATAGTCCATGACGCCTTGAAAATTATTCCCTTGTCTTGAACAACTGTTTAGGGCATTCCAAGTACAGTGGTCGTCGTGTTGTTAAGTCCCATATACGTACATATGATTTAAAAACCAAGTTAAAATACTCCAGATTTGGAGAAAAGTATTGGTACGTTCGTCAAGAAGTTATATTGCTCTTTTGTCATATTTTGGCCTTGGATGTAATGGAACTCGAAATAAGGACAAGCCTCCGCAATATTGCGGAACCCCAAAGTCTTGCATATTAAATCCATAGCAAGATTAATAAAGGTTATTACTGAACCCATGTAGCGCAAGCACGTTTCGACAACAGTATAACTGTGACACTGACAATTGCATTCAGCGCTAATAGCCAATAAAACAACCAATAGTTAATGAACTGTCTTTGCACTATCTAATATGACCACATGTTGTGCTTGTTATGCATATTTCACTACAGCAAAGTAGAAAATCTATTTAAAGTAATGCATTTTTACATTAACATAACAGTCCCATATTTCAGGCATTTCAAATTAAAATATATAGCTAAGGATTACATTATCAGGGAAGAAAACATTACCCTACTTCTTTAGTAAATTAAAAACTTGGCAGACTTTCTTTGCAAGCAATGAGAGTATGGCCTAACATTGCGTCCATAAAACATGCCAAAACAACAGTAAACCTCACTTAATATTCTTGCACATGCTTTAAGCATGAATACTTAATATGCACACATTCACTCATTGCGGTTTGTGGCAAATAGTATTTGCCACAAACTGGGTGGTAAGTTTTATTTTGGAACCGCTGTGCTAATCATAAGCACAATGACTACTGAAGGCCGTCTTAAGACAACGTTGATGAAATTGGCTAATTATTTTTCTAGTAACTATATGTAGTGTACCTAGTAACTAGTGATCATTTTGCACAGGTATTGACACCCCATCATCATTAAATTGCTCATGGGGCTTCCACAGGTTTTTGAAGCATGCTCAAGAAATTCATTTTTTTAAACAATTCTGAGAAAAGGCCATGAATATTACTTAAAAACCTAATTCACCTATTTACAATACACCTGCTGAGCTCTTGCTACTAGCACTTGTTGGTTTTTGTATGAATTGCTCCCTTTTAGTATTCGCAGGGTTTACTTTGAGGATTGAGCATGAGGTTTGCCTTCATTTGAATACAATGGATTTTAGGTTAAGCTCAAAGAGCAGTCGTATGCTCTTGGCCTTGGCTCTTCTCCAGCTTTCCATCACCTTTTTTGCCATTGTGGGTCATATCCTCTGCCTGTTCAACATTGTAGCAACCATTTATATATCCTTACTTTCATATTTTCATATAGTTAAATTTTAACTTTAGGGAGACGTCTGCTACTTTAACTTAATCATGGTGCTACTGCTATTGTAATTAATGACCGTCTTCGCCTTGTGAAGAATACAATTATCGCCATCCTGTTTTCCAAAAGCAATTTCCAAGGGAAATTAAAAGTTAAAATAGACACAGGTTAGTCATGTAGGCACCAAAACTCATTTTCTGGCATTTATTTGACGTTCTGACTAACGCCCTGAGTACATAACTAAAATTCTTAAGTGGTGCTTTTCGCAGTTAATACAGCTTGAGAAGTTTATATTATATGACTTAATTCAAATACACACTGATTGAATGATAATTTATGTTTGAAGGACATTTCGTTTACATATTTACATTTATTTTCAATCTTCCACTTGATTGAAAACTATGTTCCTGCTACGTGTTTGGTTAATTAAGCATACATCCGATACTTTTTTTTCCAATTTTAACAGTGCAGTTCAGGAAATGAATGATATCCAATATCTGTTTTTTTATATATATTTCCATATGTTTGAACTGCCCTCGTTATATAAAGGGTATATCATACTTAGAATGTTGCTCGCTTGACCATGTCCTTCTCAACTTTCCGTAACGTGATATGTCGCAACCAAATCTTGTTTAATGATGCTTGTATACAGTTAAATAATTTTGATTGTTTATTGTCGTGTTATTAGTCGTAAAGTTTTCCTCGACATAATTTTTTTTTACCTTCGTAAATATTGACATGCCAGGTACTAACATTTGGAATGCACATAGTCACCAATGAATAACATTTTGTTACACCCAAATAAATCCATTTATTTCTTTTGTACATAGTATATACTAGGGTGCCCAGGCTGAATAGTTTATTTTGTGTATTTTTTTTCTTGTTACTAAAATTGGTCTGTTTTATTAGTGGGTTAGAATTTAAGTCTCCACGTTTTTTGTAAGATTTTCAACACCCATGCTCTCGCCAAAGCAAGGATATGAGAAAATGGGAACACTTATTAGAAACACCTAAGCTAATAACAATTTTCGTTTCACAGATTCAATGTGCGTTACATTAAGTTCTCCTAATATGGAGAGTGAAATGCTAATTGTTCTGGTTTTAACCTTATGAACTTTCCGCCTTCGATATTCAAATGGTAACACAGGAATAGGGTCACTGCCTAAAGTTTCAGTAGAAGTAATTTTTACATTACTTTACCCCTTTGCCAACAGTGGAAATGTTAAGTTGATACCCAAATCATTTACCGGTCAATTTTGTTTTTATTCATGGGAATTTAATTCAAATGTGTTTTAGCCACAGGCCTTGCTTTTTTTCTGTTTCTTTCCTGCAATTTACTTTTCTACCTTGAATTACTTCTGAATAGAATGCATTCAATCCTGTCCTTATAATAAAAATTAGAAATTAAATAGGGTTTGAAATTGACTGACACAGGTCTGCATCTCTGAGACAATGGACTGTCGAGGCTTATCAGTCTTAAATCGACTCGTTTTATATTCAGGACCACAAGTTAAATTTCTTTGTATATCAATAACAATGCCTTAAATATTATGCATTGTACATTTTATAAATAATGCGAAACTTAAAATCTGGCGTTTTTTAAGCCTACGTGAAATACTCAAGTCTCATAGATCCTCAGACTGGGATAGTTTGTCATTTTTACTATTGATTGACAGTGCCATTTTGGACTTTAGTGTGTCGTTATTATTAAGCCTCTCAAGGTTTGATAAATACATATTCATGTATTTAGGCGTGAAATTGTAAACAACGAGTACATGCATATCGATATTGTAAATAACTTAACACATGTGATTATTGCAATTGTTTGCGTTTATACAAAGTCCAATTTGAACAAATTGAATTTCTGGTTATCTTCAGCACTACTGTAAGGTCTGAGGTCCTGTTATATGACGTTTTGACTAATCAGAAGCCAGATTCATGAACCAGAAACATTAAGGGTAGAAATCCAAAAAAAAAGGTTCTTTTGCCTAACCTAACTTTAGTTTTTAAGTGTTGTGTTTCCATTGTATTAGTATTCTGTTCTTCGAAATGTGATGTCCAAAATCGATATGGGTGTACTTAGTAAAATTTCTTAAACAATGTTATCATTTGCATTTAGCATATAAAACGTATAAACATGCTATTTTATACACGTAATCTGCCAAGCTGGTTGAACTGGTGTAGATACACAATGTAGAACTTCTGATTTGGTCAGACCAATCAGGATTAATGACTTTTTCATAAACTTTTTGTCGTACTTGGCTGAATAACAAATTGCCTGTTTAGTACTTCAAAGGACAAAAAATAGGCTCCCGGCAGGACTTCTTTACTAGAACTACTGTTTGGATTTAAATGTAAACGTGAGCCTAAACGCTGTAACATTGGTAAAAGTGGGTTAGGTTGTTTGTTAAATGTGTTGATTTTCACTTATCGGAAGGGCAAGGACATGAACTCGCCTTCGTTTTGATAAACGCATCTTTAGAACTGGTTGTTCTGGTAATACATATAACGTACCATTAGGGTTTGGAATATTCAGCTAGTTAATCATGCTTACAATTAACTATTTGGTAGGTGTAATGAATGCAATATACATTGTACCATTACATTAAAGTGAAGGTCTCCTAGGAGAAATCGAAATTTATTTACCTTTGCTATACACTTTATTTTCATGTACACACAATTTCTTTGCGGAAATGTACTTTGGGTTGAAAAATTTAGCTTTTTTTCGCTTTTGATTTGTCAACTAAATGCTTTTTCGTGCTATTATTAAAATGTTTAAACCTGCTATTTGTATATATCCTGTATAATTAAGCTGTTACAGGGTTATCACGAACCTTTATTTGTTTGTTACTTTTAATTCGGTCAAGATTGTGTAAGATTGAAAACCAAATTTCATTGGTGACATCGACTGTGATTCACGTCAGAATACTTCATTTTTATCGTAACTTTTAGTATACTCACACAAGTGATGTAACAAATTCAAGTAAACATCAAGAATTGAGGCCAACTTTAGAAATTCTGCGAATGAAAGTGATTCAAACAATAGTTTGATATTGTCATATCGAGGAGATAAGAAAAAAATGTATCATGTGCTTGAAAAAGTTGTCCTAGGAAAAGTTATGCCAACAACTATACCACTTGATGCTGTACCCTGCAAAGTTGAAGTTCTTCATTCCATCAACATTCTTGATTATAGCTCTCAAATAATAATAATAAAAAAAAAAGAATGAACAAATTATTTCAATGGTCGTACTTGTAACATGATCGCTCTCAAAAATAACCCGTTTCCTGGTGATAGAGGAACGGCTGGTTTTTATATCACTCCGATAAATGTCGCTGACCAAACCCACTCGCAATTCCTCCCATTAAGTGACTTGGAAGCAAATGTCATAACAGCTTAATGCACATTATCCGGAGGTTTTTGCAACCATGATAATGCAGTCCAAAATTCTGTCATGACTGTTATATTCAGGCTGGCACGAGCATTTAATTAAGGCTAATTTCGAATTTAACATACTAGTGCTAACAGCTGATATCTCATAATCTGCTATGCTATTATAAATCTCACTTGACGTCATTTCCACATGCAGTATATAAAAAAAAAAACCAAAGTAATATCCAGAGAAAGTGGTAATTAAGTGATAATTGCTGCATTTTATTCATCGGGCGTTGCAATAAGCCGTGCAAATGGGAAAATCAGAACATGTAGGCCAAAGTGCTTTTCCTAGATGTTAACTTTTGAAAGTTGAAAAAAAAAAACTAACAGAAAGTATAATTCGTTATGCACGGCAGAGGTGCAGCTAATCCAAAGTTAGCACAATTCAAAACTGCCAATGTGAATTTAGTAACAATAATATCACCGCGTGTGCGGATTTTGATGGAGATTGCTTGTACCCTGTCGTCCTCGCAGTGTGACCCGATGGGGGTTAATTCAAGGAAATCCTCGTTAATTTCGAGGCGTCGTTTAAATGCATATTCAGGGGATTTGACCCCATGTCTGGTCGGCCCGTGCTTCTACTTACTGATGCTGCAAGCCAATCCACATCTGCGTGAGAAGTGACATATTGGTACATGATGCTCCCCCTCCTCTGGGGGGGAGATCTGTTTGCCTAATGACCATACCCCTGTAGCTTTAAATCTTTTTTTCCCCCACCCCACATTTCGTGGTGCGTGCGTACCGTCCTGATGGCCGAATGTTAACAAAAGTAGACCCCCGTTCGAGGCTAGTTTCATTGAAGTTGTTTCCTAATGCCGATCATCTGGCCGGTCGACTTGGTGTGTAGTAGCGATTCTGCTCCATTCATCGAATGATGGCTGGAAGGCTGGTTAGCCAACTTCTGCTGATGGGGCAGATGGAGAATTTTTTGTCTACACGATTTGGATGCTGCGTCTTTTAATACAAACATCTAGTTTGGTTTTAACGACTTGCTTCGGAAGGATTTTTTTGTTGTTGAAAACGTCTTTTTAAGATGTGAATGATGCTCTTGTGGAACGGTTGCTGGATCTGGGAGGACCGCCTGTCTGCTGCCTTTTTCTTTTTTCTTCTCTCCATTGTTTGTCATGTACGTTCTGATGCTGAAATGGTAAACAAGCAGCATGCAGTTTAACGTAATTGAATTTTTGTTTTGCGGGATTCTTAATGTGGACGTTGACTTTGCATTAGACGAAAGTGCTACCGATGCTACATCGTACCAGTTTTTTGTACTCATCATTGCGGCCTTTGCTGCTATTACGACTTGGGCCGATGAAGAAGACTTTCCCTCGGTTTAATTCACGTTAGATGCTCTTCTGTTGTGCTGTCATCTTTGCTATTAGTATTTGAAATTGGGTTTCATCCACCCATTGCGACTTTTGAAGCGCTGAGCAATGCAACAATGATGCCGAATGTCGAAGATTCTTGAGGCTTGTTATCGTTATCGTCGGTTATCACATCACAGGTCGAACGTAGTACTTCGATCTAATTTGATATACGACAGTTTGGTGGAATGTGACGTACTACGCCTTGATAAGTGCAACGCTTGTGGTGAATTAAAAGTTTCAGTTTAATGGTTTTTCGGTTTGGCAAGTGCGGGTGTTGTTTGCCTGCCTAGTGTGGCTTGAGTGTCCAATGTGGATTTACTGCTGTCCTAAATGTCCGAAACTTCACCAAAAACATCACATGAAGAGATGACTCCCTCGGTCAACTCCCACCTCAAGACAAATGGTTCGAATGACGTTGAAGCCATCTTAAATTCGTTATTGGATAGCGAGGATCAGAAGTGGATTAAGTTATTTGACAATATTTTGAAGTTACCAGCTAAACGAAATCCAAGGTCCTGCTCGTGTCATAGGGAGATAGACCACGATGGTGAGCTTTTCATTATTTTTTTTAACCTCGTGATGTACCTGTGATTTTTTGTTGTTGGAAATCTTACAAGTACGTGTGTGAGAGCTATGGTGTTTTTTTAATCATAGCTTACACGTACGTGCAATTTATTCATTGAAAGCAATTAGGGCGAGACATGGCAAGATGTGGATATTGCATTACATTGTTTCAACCGTTGTTTTTAAAAAAAATTGCCTGGATTGGATTACATTTGGTTTAAATCTACATGCATTCTTTCTGCATTTTCGATCTTGTTTTAAGACATGCTTTGGGGATTGTGTAACATTTTGGGGTTGCAGCCATTTTTGAAATACAGTATTGTATGGGACAGGCATGTTTTACTACTTTATTTCAATCTGCACCACATTTCTGACAAGTTATTCGGTTTTTTTATCCTTGTTTAGTTGAAACAAAATGTTGTGCAAGTAATGTTTGCAAGTATCGAATTTTGCATTTTGCCTGGTTTGCCTCTTAAAATGAACAAAAAAAAAGTTCAGACGAGTTTGGAATATGGGAAGAAAGTAACCAGTGTAGTCTAGTATAATACAAAGGTATCGTTTGATACACAGTCAGTTTTAACGTATGCTGTGCTGAAAACGGAAACCATGCTGGTAGAAAATCAGGAGTATACAATGAGTTGGTAATTGGTTATTCATTGTAAAATAATTGAAGAACTTCTGGTTGACTGGCTTGTGTTCAGTATATTGGACCAGATGTGTATTTACGTATATTCGAGATTGCAAATGTTGACCTAGGCCTGGTTTCCCATCGCACTTGCCTGTTATTTAGTTTTAAAGTACAGATGTATTAGTTTGAAATGGCATGGAAATCCAATATGAAAACTAAAATCTGGCTGATCATTAATACACCCTATATGCCATGTTTTGTTTTAAATTGCTGCGCATGTACTTTGTTCCTTACCTTGACCTTTTGTGGTTTTACAAGGAATGTGCATGGGTCGAGAAGCAGTGAAACAACACGGTGTGAACCTTATTCTGAACAAGTTGTTTGGATATGGGTACACATACAGTTGTATAGTGACATGAGGCCTGACTTTTGCAATCACTTTATCCAACACCCCCATTTCATTTTGCCCTAGATGGGGCATACTAGCCTGCTTATTCCAAAGCACGCAGTCAAATGGCAGAAGTGCAAATTTTTCTTTTCATTATATACATCTATTCATTTGTGTAAATGGTATCCCTCTGCAGTGTGTAGGGCAGTCCTCGACTGGTCACGTTTTCATACGCCCATTGAATGTACCGCCTCCTATTTTCAATACTTTTTTATTACTTAAACATGGCTAACAGTTATAATTATATCTAATGAAGAACAGTGCAGTAGCTGATAATGATTACTGCTTTTGCGTAATTCAAGGTACATATAGCTATTATTATTGCTAAAGTTTCGTCATATTGTTCCTTGCCAATATAGGCCAGTTTTTTGTTGCAAATAACAACACCCAGAGGTTTAATCGCATTATACGTTGCTCTTGCATTCAATTTCCATAAAGATCATGGTGCAACCGAGATTGTTTTTATTTTGTACAATGTGTGCTTGTGGTGTTAGGCGTATAAGCGTCTAATCACGAATTCAGGTGGGGGAAAAGGAACATTGAAACACTGATTAGACACAAGCTCATGTGTTTTCATTTGGTAAAGTGATTGTGGGCTTTGACTTTCTATCCTTGGAGCCACACTTTAATTCCTAGGTTTGGGAGGATGCCAAAACAAATTATATCACTACTAATTTTCTGTTTTTTGTAACGAGGCAGTTTATAGCATTGTTTTGCTGTTTTTATATAGTTAGTCGCAAATAAAGCATCCAACATACGTAACATCCTCAAAATGTTGTTTTCTTGCAATTTGCTAAAAAAAAAGGTTTGTGTTTAAAAAATCCATAAAACATAGATTTTGAAAAAAATAATTCAAATTTGTCTCAACCTGATACATGAAACGTGACGCACAACCCAAGAGAAACGATCATGAAAAGGCTTTTTAGAGTGTCATAGTACCCAGAACACGCATTAAACATGCTTAACAAGACGCCTAAGGCTGTTTTTAAGATATACAATTATTCCGCATATATTAATCCATATGTTGGAAGCTCATCTCTGGAAAAGCCATAAAATTCACGACGTAAAAACTGCAAAAAAATAAGCACAAAAAACTGTCTGGGGGTCCTACTTTCGTTTGTTTCTCGAAAGTTAATTATTAGTGAATTGTGGTGGTCTAGGGGAGTACTATTATTGTCAGAAACAATTTGCACGAAAATAGTTTATTTTTTTAGATTGATGGGCTTTTTTGCCTTCGATCACCCTCCATCGTGCCGAGGTTGCTATAACTAAGTATTTAATTACTGTGATATATAACGTAAATATTCCAGCAGTTTACAATGTGCTCATAATAAGACTCCAGAAGACAAGGACGTGTATTCTTCTTAGTTGCAATACAATGCGCTTCAAATGTTGCAGGTGTGATTTTGGTTGTGGTAGTTTCGACCTTTTTTGTATCACAAGTTGCCCAGAAATCCTAATACGTGTGCAAAATCATCAACAACAGCTGGAAGTTATGGTAATTTTTATGATTTCTGTAGCTTTTTGGCAGTGCCCATGACATGAGGGTGCGCCATCATAACCCGGTGACTTTGCGCGTTTAATTTTATTTGAATGCGGATTCAAATTTGGCACAGATGCAAACAACTATATATATATATTGTATAGTGAGGGCTATTAGTGCCTTTTTACATTCTCGCTTGAAACTTTGTGCTTATTGGAGGTTTAACCGTGTGTTTATGTAAAGTTTCCTATCGCAATTGAATCTGGAAATGTCGATCAGTTACCATGGTAATTCCTGATTATGTGTTGATAGGTGATGCAAACAAATGAACGTTCTGAAATGGGGAAAACACGCATGCAAACGTGTTTTGCTGATACAGTCTCTATATTCAGTGATAACACAATGTATTTTAGTCCAATACATGAACATATACTATAAACATGCTTATGGATGCTGAAGGTGTTGCTTTTGAATTATTGGTTTTCCCATTAAAATATATGGTACCTGTTGTAAAATCAAGGGTGAGCTTACATTGACATTTACGAGGCTCTGAAGGGTAGGAATGAAGTAGGTTGTGCATTGTTTTAAACTTAAAAAGTCCTACCCCTGCCATACGCTAAAAACGCGGAAACAAAAAGCATGAAAGGCTTATTAATTGCAAACTCTTCCCACCTTCCATTATTCAATCAGGTTAGGGCCTACACAAATGTTCATGTAAATTATTGCTCGTCTTCCTTCCTTGTGTTTACGTAACAAATGTTCAAATTATCTTTGTTGTGAACTTGAACTTTTATTTTTAATGATGTAACATTTTAGGCGGATACTCATTTTCAATCGCCCACTTTGGTGTTTGTTTCATTCTTGTGAAAAAGTTCATAGGTCCTCTTTGAGGCTAGAATTTGTAGTGTTTAATATTAAACTTTTATCGATTTTTAAAGCATTACATATATGGTATTCCTTGAAAGTTGGAAATCCTCAAAATTACTCATATGAGCAGCTTAGAAAGCAAACTGACATTGAAGAAAATTACTTTTGACATGCTGCTGTGGATCCATGAATCCGGGTAAAAAAATCATTTTGAATGTTTCCTTGAGATTATAATTTGTACTTCTTTCTTCCTTTCGCTTCACTTAATTAGCAAGCTGCAAGGTAATGGACGTGTTTAATGATTTCGCTGACAACTTCTTTCTTTCTGGTTGTTTGGTTGCGCCTTAGGAATTAATGCTCAAACCATTGAATCCTATAGGTACAAAAGAGTTGGAAGACTTGACAGTCGAAAGTGGCATTCGAACAATTACTACTGCATTCTATGAATGAATGACTTTCTTTATTTTCCTCAAATCTTAAATGTTGAATTTGTGTATAAATAAACCTCTTCATATAGGTCTCAGACATACACATGATGATGATAACTATATATATATGAATTAATGCAGTGAGATATTATAATATATTCACCCAAAACATAATTGTCTCATTTCGCAAACACAAATTATGCATTATTTAATTGTTGCGTGTTATACATGTTTCATCATGCATTGCACACGTACATATAGTATGTGCCTGAATGCGTTTCATGCACATGTAAGATGTTTATTTCACTTAATGATTTAGTTATTCTGATTGAAAGATTGTGACTTGTCTTTTGAAATTGTCGGAGAACAATGAGACTAGTCCTTAACCCATATTCAAACAGTTTTAGTTATATAAAAATTGCCATTTAGTGTTTTCTCATTGTGTATAGTTCTGTATGGTTGCATCTTTCACAGTGAATTAACTTAACGATTGAAACGCGTGTGAAATAGTGTTTGAAAAAGTATTTGGTACGTGTTGTGAAATCTGGTCTTGATCATACCGTTTTATTGGAAAAACGAAGAATAATAGTCATCCTGTAAAACCTCTTGGAGTGTCCTCGGTAATTTATTGCTCGATATATACATATGTAAAACAACCCGTAATTATTTATTTTGAAAATTGAATCTGGAAACGTTTTGTCAACATGTCTTGTCAGATTATCTTGAAAGAAAAAACCAACTTAATTCTTTGAACGTGCCGATACATATGTATATCATTTTTTACTGAATTTTTTTAAAACTAGATTTTTCAATATACTCAACCAGACTTCCTTGCCTATTTAAGTTTCTTTATCTAGTCGTAACTATTTCATGTAACGACTGAAAAGATGAGGATTTAAGCAGCTTAATAGGGACAACATATTCTGAGATTATAGGATGTAAATGTGAAAGGAATTTATTTTTCAAACCAAGTCCATTTTTTATTTCGATAAGCTGCTTAGAAAACTGTAAATACCTCTTGTTCTTCGATATTAATGAAATTGATTTTCTGCTCCAAGAATTGCGTAAATTATGTACACTGGCATTTTAGGATTAACTATCTTAGTTAGTATTTAATTTATCTGTTGTATGCATAATATAGTTATCTTTATTATTATAATATTAATCTATCCTGAATATTTGTTTATTGCAAAATTCACCTGTAGGTATTTTTACAGATTTGTAACATTTTTGCATGGATTTCAAATGTGTTTTCTAAATCAGGTTTTGACATATATTATCTTATTTATGGCATGTTCACACCAGTGTCACCAGCAATGGCCGTTAAACTTAAATCGCATTAATCACATACTGAAAAGGATGGCCTTAATTGACAAAAACGTTATGGAGCATTAAAGTTAGATAGTTGGTATTTTAATGCCTTTCTCAGTTTGCAACTGGTTCACTCAATTGGCGATAGCTTATCGTAGTTTAGACTTTTTGAATATCAATTCATGCTGGTATGGTTAACCTGTAATTGCGTTCAAGGATACATGTGTATTGCTAGCAGTAACATCAAGATTGTAGTATGAAATTATGAATTACTGTACGTTTCGACGTTTAAGGATAAAACGTATTATTACTTTGCTATTAACCTGTACAGTATAGTATCATGCTGTTTTATTGGCAGTGCAATTTCAAATTTTTATAGACCTTCATTGTAATTAAACAATTAGTAGTAGGATTGTTTTAGATCTCTATGTTAGTGCATGAAAGGGTTTTATTCCTTTTTATTATACCAAAAAATCGTCTAAAGTGCATTTCATGCCTTCGCCCACGTTTTGAGTCTAAAAAAAGTATGTTAAGAAACGTGATAAAGAAAGCAGTTTCCTAACCAAACATTAAATGCAATGCATTTCCCATCTAGTTTTCACTTCTTTATGGTTTTGGATTTCATCACTATATCGTGTTTTTGTGCGCGGTTCTTCAATTTTTTTTCTTACCGGGTTGTCAAATTCATTATCCTTGTATTGACTCATCTATTGCATTGTGAGTGCTGTTCAGTTTACCAGAATTGAGACCTTGAAATTTAACTTGTAACGTGGTTCACTACAGTATACTTTCAATATCTGATAATACAGAAATATAGAAGAATTAAGAATTACACGAATAATGTTCGTATATGCAGCTTATTCAAAAACTTTCAGCAGAATGATGTAAACGATTTGGGGAGAACACTGCAAACAATGTAACCAATTGTAAAATACCATCAGCATCAAGGATATTGCGGAATATTTTGAAAGAACGGGATGGTATCCCACTAGTTGATGCATTCTTTCTTATATGAGCATATTCATTATAATTTGAAATTGCTATTAGTCTTCTCCTTCCCCCAAAAAAAGTTTACTCGCCAGATAGAATGCAAGTATTAAATTGGTGAAGATAATTTTTCACTATCTTTGCTCTAAGGTCTCATTTTGGTGATCTGCAAGTTTTTTTCTCCTCCATTTTTATCATTTTCCTTCCTCTTACTCACTTGTTTTAAACATACCATCATTGTCTTTTTGAGGACTATAATAACTATAACTATGGTTTGCACTTATGATTGACACCTGCCAGTAGTACGTCAATAAGAGGTTGATCAAGAAAGCACTGGAAATCAAATTTGAGAAAAAATATTAGCTCATGAAAATTTGATCCAATGATACATAGTACTGTAAATCAAATGTAAGGTTTTGTGGAACACATAACTTTTCTTGTCTTTGATAAGATTTTTCTATTATTTATATTTCTCTTTGATAGTGAGATTCTGTCATTAATGATTTGGTCTAGTTAAAACGCTATTTTGAAAGTGAAACAGGCTTGTGTCACTTCCAAATTTGGTTTAACTTAATAGAGGTGCTAACATGATAGACTATGTACATGTTTAATAGCTTGACCTTATCTGGAAATTTATGTATAGTAAGATATGTAGGTCTGTAACTATAAAAACGTATCACATGCACTAATTATTGTGTTTGAAATTTGTCTCTCCCATGAAATGGTATCTTCAATCGGAATTTTTAGACAAGTAGTTCTATGACCTGTTAGATATCTTATCTAATCTGAATAGCTATTTAAAGAATGCCTATTTGATTGGCGAATAATTACGTCTAACTAATCGTAAACAAATAATCTTTGAAGCCTTAACCAGGTTTCACAACTTCTCTTGTTCAATAATCGTTTGTGATTTAATATCGGAATCTTTGTATTGGGTTTTGAGATGATAATACAGCATTATGTGAAGGTTAGACAAACAGTGGATTAATAAAATGCGACATTTTCATATTTCTTCAAATGCCTGAGGAACGGAAATTCGATGAATGTAATGATAAGATAACGGTAACTCAAATGACATTCAACTTTTCGTAACGAACCTAAATTCTGACCTTTGCAAGACTAGAAATCTGGTACAAAATATTGATTTTGACTTGGCTGTGAACCCATTCTGAAAAAAAATCTCAATACAGAATTGGTGTCATTTTAATTTATTGAAGTATATTACTGTTTTGTTGCGTTGAGATATAAATTTATATTATTTTGTCACCTTATTCGCCATTTCGATTGGAAATTGGATTTCTAAAGTCTGGGTGTGGAGTTGTATGCTTGGAATAATTATATATAACAATGATGGCTTTTCATATTTGTTTATACTGTATGTTATGTGACACACGTAGCCATTCTCATAAATACTTTGTGTATACCCTGATTGTGATCAGGCTACTTCACTTTCTTCATTTAGTTAGTTTCTTTACTTTGCTGAGATTGGAAAACTCTTAAATATTTGCTCAGTGAGGCTTTTTTTTGTTCAAATAGTTCCAGGTGAACTTTGGCAATTTTTACTAATTGAATACCTACGCTTGTTTTTAGCTTAACGGTTTTCTTTATAGTCACTTCATTAAACTAGTTACATTTACATATTATGTCAGATATACTGAAAGTTAATTTTTATTGATTTTACGTTATAAGTCAGATTGTCAGATAATAACTATTGGGATATTCAAATTTGTTAATTGGTTTTGGGTGATTAACACACGATGATTTCTGTCAGGTAGCTGTTATAAAATGTCGAACTTAGTATTTCTTCATTTTCCTCTTTTTGTATTTTGCAATTTTTAGCTAAAATCGAAATTACAAAACAATTTTTGTATTAAATTGGGGCCTTTAAGAGTTTGCTGTAAGAATATGCGTTTGCTAAAGCAAAAAGCAATTATACTGAAGTTGGGAACTAGGTCTGCGTGCATTGTTATTATTATTTTTCGTTTTTATATGAATGTGTTATATTTTTATTTGTAGGTTGCAGAGGAGATGATGAACCTGACAGAGCCATTGTAAGTAGAGCTTAATTAGTTTTACATTTTAATGATTGCAATTGAATCTGGGTTAGGAAAAAACGATTATTACTAGATGGTACTGCAACAATATCTTAAAATCGTAAAACAAAATGTTCATGGAAACTTGGATACTGTGTGAAACAAAGAATTGTATGCTTATAATATGGTTTTTAGTGTGGGTCATTGTGTGCATGCGATGTACATTTGGCATTTTCCCTTATGTTTCATATTATCAAATCAAAGTTTTATCAATTTTTCGATTTATTCAGTCCCTCTTAAAGAGCTCAGCAGCAAAGAGAGCAAGTAGTGCCCCTCCAGTGCGACGTGCCATGTTTACTGCTCCACAGAAGCCAATTCCAACAGTAACTGCAATGCCAACAACTGCTACAAGTAAGAATTTCACTACAGGCCATTTCAAAGTGACAGAACATTTGTTTTAGTTATTTAATGCAAAATATTTCTTAGGGCTCATTTGCTAAATGTCACTAATTTATTAGCTTGGCCGAGTTTGCTACATTGCATTGCAATTAATATTGTCTAATTGATTAATATAATTAATACAACCAATTTTAAATAATAATACTTTTGCTTGTATAATTTTGTTCGTGATTGCATAACTGCAAATCTAATGTCCAACCGTAGGAATGTACCTAATATTTCTCCCGTAAACTTGCTTTGTTTAACAGCAATACAGAGGAAAAAATCGTTTCGGAATGTACCAACCCCTGCAGGTAATGCCAATGCTAAGCATCCCAAATGCTCTTTTGTTGAATGTGCTGTCCTGCTTATCTTTTAGTGTAGCGTAACATTTAAGCAATTTTATCTTTTGCCAAGTGAAATTTCTTCTTATTTTGTAAGGGAACTGTCTTAAATGGTTTAACAATGCAACATTACTTTTTCTTACTACTAAGCAACTAATCAAGTTACTTTTTTAAAGGTCAAGCAGGTGCTGTTGATGAAGAAACGTTTATCAAATCATTTGAGGATGTGCCGAAAGTTGAGGTTTGCATTTGCATTATTCAATTTTTAATTATCATTACAAATTTTCAGTTAGCGGTGGGTTTTTTTAATATTGCTTTTGACAATTTAAAAAAAAAGTTTGAATGTAACAGTTCATTCAGGATACGTATGAATGGCGAAAATGTCCCAATTTGTCTTACTCTCAATATGACGGCATGTTCCTGCTGTCATAGAAAACCCATTAATGCTAGCGTAAATACTGTAGTGGTTTACGATTACGTATTTTAACTTTGCTTTTGGAATTTAACTAATAAAAGAATTACAGTAATAAAGTAAATTTGGTACAATAAATTCGCCTTTTCGCAGAGATTAATGAAAGTTTTTTTTTATTTTAACCAAGTTTTTCTCAGTTCGGGATCTTGAAGTCCAGTTGCAGCAGATTAGGGAAATGCTTGCCGACGAGAAAAATGATTGGGGAAAGAGAATTGATGCGGTGAGTAGCTGACGTTGAAAATTGTGATTTTCCATTGCTGTGTGCTACTTGGGTTGTTGAATTTTTTTTTCTTTTTTTTTCTCATTTGAATGACAGCTGAAAAAAGTCCGTTCATTATTGCTGGCAGGAGCAGCAAATTATGATGAGTTTTATCCCAATCTGAAGATTCTAGTGCCGGCATTTCAAGTGTCAGTAAAGGATTTGCGATCCCAAGTTGCTCGTGAAGCATGCATTACGATTGCGTAAGTAAATTTCCTGCAAATGTGACAGCCTTCTTGGGTACTTTGATGGAATTTGCTGATTTACATCCATACTTATGCTTTTCAGCTATCTATCTCAACAACTAGGCCACAGAATGGACCATGTTGCAGAAATGCTCTTGCCCTATCTCATAAATTTAATTCCAAACTCTGCCAAAGTCATGGCTACTGCCGGATTTGTTGCTGTCCGTTTTGTGATTCGATACACTCATGCTACGCGTATTATTCCTATAATAACCACCAATATGACCACTAAATCAAAGGACATACGCAAGTAAGTACATCAGTTTATTCTGGATAGTCATTGTTATAAATTGTTCAAGTAAAAAACGTTATCGGAAAAAGTTTCTTCTCACTCCAAATAATGTTATCACATTACATAATGCAAACTATTTGCTGTCAACATAGCATGATGCTTGACAAAAAATGTTCTGTTCATAATTAAGTTTTTTAATGAAGAAGTATTTTTCCTGGCATTATATTGGGTCTTCTGTGTCATTTAATTATGTTGTACATATCATATTGTATTTAACTATTCATCTTTTAGAGCCTCTTGCGAATTTCTGGATCAGCTGCTGCATACTTGGCCAACTCATACTCTTGAAAGGCATATTGCGACCCTTCAAGACGCCATAAAGAAAGGCATTTCAGATGCTGACGCGGAAGCGCGTGCAACTTCACGCAAGTAAGCGAGGCTTTCTTTCAAATCGTTATGTACAAGAAGAGGTTTTTTCCAATTTGCAAATACTAAATTCCCTTACTTAATATTATTAGGGCGTTTTGGGGCTTCCATGATCACTTTAAAGAGCAGGCTGACAGTCTCCTTGCATCTCTGGAAGTGAGCAAGCAAAAGATGCTCCAAGGAGAATGTTCTATTTCCAGTTCCTCCAGCAACAATTCGTTACAGAACTCAGTGGGGCGTATCTCACGTTCAAGGGCTTCCAGTGCAGCCGGATCCACAGAGAACCTCAGGTATCGCTCTCTCACTCCTGACTTTTAACATAATAATTGCTTTGAGGCCTGCGCTATACAAGTTCAGTCTTTAGCTTAAGTCAGAAGTGGTTTATGGTATCTGGTGTTGATGGTCATCATTAACTAACTTTGCAACCCCTATGTGGAAGCTTGATTTTAATAATTAGTAGCTCAGCACCTCATAGAATGTATGAACTTTTTAGCATTGGTTTTTTCAAGCATGGGGCATTTTTACCTATGATAGATGAAAGCTATGACAGAAGGATAATATACTGTGGCTAGGAGGTGCTGAACTGCTATTTTTATCCATAAAATCGTGCATGCTAACATTTTTCTGAAAGTCTTTCTTAAGGTAAAAAAAAAAACGTTTTAAAGGGACAGGTGAGGTGTTCTTTCTCTTTTCTTCTTAGATCATTGTTAAAACTTGAATTTGTTCCTATACTTTTATAGGCAAATCGAGCCCTACATTTAACTCCAAAATTACTTTACTGCTTTTTAATGTTTCTTTACGTGAGAGTGGTGTGATCTGATCTCTGGCAGTGTTTAATTTTCCACCAGAAAGTGTTGGTAAACCGCATCTGTGGTTGAATCTGATGTTTTTACTGTCATAATTTGTGCACAAAAGCATGTAAAATGTGACACCTTTTGATAGAGAATTCTGAATCTGATATTTTTTTGTGATTGTATGAATGATTTATGATATTTGTAGTTTTATTTTGCATAATGACAGTTTTTATTATTAACACGTGTCCTAAACTGAAAAGATACGTAAAATAGTTAGTTTTGTTTGACTACAATATAATTGTCTTTTTCAAGAAAGACATGGTGAAAAATGATCATTAACAAACTAACATAGCTAGAATAAATTTCTTTGTTTCTTGTTATTAGTTTGTTAAAGTTCCATTTCCCAAAATATCTTTAATATTTCAATTGTTTCAACATGGATTATTAGTTTTTTATTATAAAAAAGCCAAATTTTGCATACGTTTCTCGCTTTCCGTTGGACAAACAAATAATAAATTCCCACAAAATTACCTTTATGCTATGTCTTTTGTGATTCTGTGTTGTTGGATTAGATTGTGTATTGGTAGTGCATGAAAGTAATAAAATAATGAAATCTGCACTGGTGACTTATTTCTTGATTGCACATTTAATTAAAATTCATTAAGTATCTCAATCTTTTTTTTCATTTTTCCCCACTTCTTATACTGACTGATCATCACCACTTATGATGTACATCAACATAAACCACTTTTTTCCTAAAGTGCTTCAGCGTAATTAACGTTATATGTATTAATTTATTAAAAATCTCCCAAAACTTTATTTTGATTTTTTTGTTTGTTGCAGTCGGTTGCCTAGCTATGGGATCCGTAGATCAGGAATACCTGTGTTATCTGGTGGAAGAGCTGAACCAGGTAAGATGGTTATTATCTTGTTTTTATCAAAGTTGTCTTGAATATGTATGAAGATAATTTACTTTTGACAAAAATGTTGGTTAACATATAGTAAATTACATTTATTCAGAAACACAAAAGCCATTGATTCCAGGTTACTTTAGCATGGTTTATTTCTTAAATGTTGTAAATCTCTTGAATGATGTAATGCTTGCAATTCTCAAATCTCTACAGTAATAGAGAACATTTTTATTTATTTTTTTTTTTTTTTTGTGGTTAAAGGATGTTCTCCTATACATGTCTAACATGATTAAGTTGATCAAAGCCACAATAGTCAAATTTACAACTGGAAAATATGTTAGCAACATGCATGTAATAAAAGTAACTGATATAGTGTGCATTTTGTACTCTTGTCTACTTGATGACTCCAACTGTTTTTAATTTGAACACTATTGATTTAAAATTATTATGATTTTATTTAAAATATAACTGGTGATGTGTAGTTCAGTCTATCCACAAAGCTGAATCTTGAATTTTGAAAGTAGCCATCCTTGCTACAAACTTAACAACAAAAAAATTAAATACTAGAAATACTTGCTAAATATTAGAATGTATGGAATTTTTATCTGTATGCTTTCACAAATATGGTGTTGCACAACTTAGGATTGCATCTGTTTAGTTGTGGCACTAAAATTTTCTTTAAATTTTTAGTTTTCTCTGTGTTGTTTACATAGAGCATCATACGTAAGTGCTCATTGAATTGCATGAACTTGGCTTACTATTTTACATCACCAATGGATTTGCATGTTTGACACTGTCTTGCTAAGGAAATCGGTTGTTAATAGGCCCAGATTTTTGTTTGGATCATGTGAAGGTTAATTTAAACGTAGACGATTAATAGTAAGAAATAACGAGAGCTTTATATCAAGCTAGTCATTACTGTAGCTTTTTGGGCTTAGTTTTGTACTTTCTCTTTCATTTTACTTTTTAAATTGCTACTAGCATTTGTTGTCCGCTCCTTAGTCTTTCAACCAACTTAAAAAATTGCTTTTATGCACTGGTGGAAAACGTTTATTTTATTCCAGTAAAGCCACATTTTTGAAAATATAGTTGCAGAGATAGAAGAGCACTTGCGAATCTATTAAGTTAAGCTTATTGAGTATAAAATAGATGTGTAGGATTAAGAGATATTGAAAAAAAAAAATACAATTGAAATTAAATTTCCAAATTATTGTGATTACAATATTTGCATGAAGCATGGTTATTCAACAGCAATGCACACTGCCTCGATTGTTCCACTCTACCTGGCTTTACTTTGGCTCTGCTCGTAGAGTTGTTTGTTATGCTCACAGTGTGTGTGTGCGTTTTTGTTAATTTGCTTTTATTTTATATTTCTTTGCCCACTTTTGTTTCGCGCTTGCAGACACATTTTTGTACAATGGATCGCACATTTCCTCGCCCTTTCGTTCCAACAGCGCCATTGACGTACATGCAGCCCAGCGAGCAAAGGCTCGACAAGCTTATGCTGCAGCTGCCAGACTCAAAATTGGGTCTGTTGCTTCGCTACGTAAGTGCTTTCATCACGTTGGATCAGCAGATAACACAATATATTGTTTAGGAAATACTAACAGTGTTTGAAATGGGGTGTTAATATCAACTATCAAAATGAATGAAATATTTGTGTAGAACTAGATCTAAGCTCTTCATTCGTTTTGCAGCGAGACCTGCCCGCAAAGTGAAAGAACCTGTCGGTAGTGCCATCACATCTCCGGAGCGCTCGGGACGCAGTAAAACTCGCGTAGGAGTATCTCAGTCGCAACGTATGTTATTAATTTATCTAAGCTTGTATTGTTATCAAGTCATACATATTTCCTGGAATTTGTCCATTCTTAATTGTAGCCAGCAGTCGTTCTGGATCTCCATCCTCCAGGCTCAGCTATGCTACCTATAACATGCATGGGGCTGATTCAGCAGCACGAGGTAGGCGCAAGTCTGGAAGTACTGTTCGCAGTACAGGTGCCAGTCGAGAAACCAGCCCGAATCGGCATCTTTTTGGAGGTAAATTGTATGCTTGTACTTATTTTAATGAATTGCACATCATACCATTAGAGTTTCCTAATTTCAAACGTTTTTATTTTCCTTTGAAAAAAATGGCTTGGAATCAAATTTGTATGTATTAAGATGCTAATACTATATAATAAAATAGCTACGTTTTCTGGCCAATTAAGCTACAATTTGCTGGATGCAATATTGTTGTTTTCCACTGTATATTAGCATCACATTCTATTAATTCAATATATTAACGGGGAAAACACAATTTTATTCTTGATTGTATAAATTCCTTTGCAAAAAAATGTCATATAAAAACAGTGAATATCCTGAAATTGGCTTAAACTAAACTGAACTTGGTCCTACTCATTTGGGATTCATATAAGCAAGTTTTGCTTTAATGCTGAGAATCGCTCTCTCTTTGAAGGGCATGAACGGAGGATGAGCGGTGGACAAAAACGAACGAGGCCATATGGTGGTATTGCTGATAGATCGTTTGGATCAGAACGCTCATTTGGTGCTACTGGTTCTTCTCCAGTTCATCTTGCCAAAAGTAAGCATTTGTTTTCACGTGATTATTTGTATACATTTCTTTGGTGTTTTCTAGATTGTAGCATTTTTTATAACAATGTTATTTAAATATTTGCTAATACAGCTCCTCACGTAATGGCACAAAGGATTTTACTGCAAAGCCAAGAAGCTGAAGCAGCTATGGCAGATGCATTGGTTGGTAGCTTTTAAGCTCAGCTTGTTTGTGTTTAGCTGAGCTTACGTTTTGCATTTCAATTATAGAAAGTCAATTTATCTAAAATATCAATTTTAGAAAGTGTCTTCTCGACCACACTTTGACGTTTATGGAAATGAATCGGACGACAGCGAGACTTCAAGCGTGTGCTCAGAGCGCTCATATGGCTCATTAGGGAGAGGTGTTGGTGTAAGTGAAATTTCAAATTTGGGGCATTCCCCATGGATGAATTCGATTCTCACTTATTAACATTTCCCTTCGGCTTTTTTTTTATATCTGCCATTTATTTTATTTTATAAGTTTTGCTGAGAATTTTTATTGACTATTAATGACCGTGTGTTTTTATTTAAGTTGGTTGCTTTTTACCCTGATCTGATTTGCTTGATGTTAACATTCATACCCTGCCAATTTTACCTACTTATTTACCATTTAATTCCCCATAAATTTGGCTTTAGTCGTTAAACTGGCATTCTTCTCTACCACGCCTATGGAGCAATGGCTGGGACCCAGTGGGACAGGTATGATGCAATTCTAACCACGCTTAACACTAATGCCGTATCCTGCTGTACTAGAGCTTATGCTTTTTAATATATTGACTGCGTTTTGGCAAATTTAAATTATTCATTCAGTGTTGCTCATTTGCTAAATGTTAGTACGAAAGCATCGAAGTTCTCTTATGTGAAACTTTTAAAACATTTCACAGTTTCCAATATATCCAATTTATAGCTATATATAGTTAAATATCAAAATGTATCTAAGTTTCCCACTACAATGTCATCAAATTTTAAATTACAAAAATTGATGACTACATTTTTTTATTAAAGATATATTATAATTTGGCATTTCATTTGCATGTTATATTTTTTTATAAGTTGCATTACCAGAAAAAAGCAATTTATCCTTGTATTTATGGAAAATAAGATCAGATACTTTTCATTCTCAGGATGTTAGCGAAGTAATTCAAAATCTGTCTAGCCAGCACTGGTCAGATAGAAAAGAAGGTTTATGCGGCCTTCAGATTCTTTTACAAGGCAATCGCCTCCTCTCGTAAGTACACAATTTATTGCAATTATTTACTTGATGACTGTTTATCGAGGATACTAATGGCTTATCTCTCTTTTCTTTCAATAGACAAGCAGAATTAAAACGAGTCACGGAGATTTTTACCAAGATGTTTATGGACCCTCATACTAAAGTTAGTGTCACAGTTATTGCTGTTGTGTGTTGGCGGAGAAACTAAATGCCGATTGGTAATATATGACCTCTTTTTCAGGTTTTCAGCTTTTTCTTAGATACATTGAACGAATTAATAGTCACTCATAAGGCGGACTTGCATGAATGGTTGTACATTTTGGTCACCCGCCTTCTCCACAAGCAGGGTATGGATCTTCTCGGTTCTGTGTTGGCAAAGTTGCAAAGATCCCTAGAAGTTGTACGGTAGGCGTGGAATTTTAATATATCTTAAAATGTATAGCGAATGCTTTCTTATCAACAACTAATGAATTTTTTTAGCGAATCATTCCCATGTAACCAACAATTCCAAATTATAATTCGTTTTCTCACTGATCAAACTCAAACACCAAACTTGAAAGTAAGTAAAAATGTATGATTTTTAACGTTTTGTTTTTATGAAATGACATATAATCCTAAGGTAATTTGTTCACTTGTGTGTTGTTTTAGGTTAAAATGGCAACGCTCTCATACCTTCAAACTCTGTCCCAGTTTCTTGATGGATCAGACCTTCGGGCATCTCCAGAATGCATTACTGCATTCACCAAAATTTTGACATGGGCTAGCGACCCTAAAAGTGCAGATCTTAGAAAGGTGAGCTTTTGCAAGCTTAAGTTTCTGTATAGTCATGCATAAATGTGCTCAAATATGTTTTTTATACTATTAGGCCGCCCAAAGTGTTTTATTTGCCTATTTTGGGTTGAACACTCCGGAATTCACGAAGCTTCTCAATCAGTTACCTCGTACCTTGCAAGACAGTGCTTTCAAATTACTGCAAAATATGATGAAAAGTCCACCTAGCCCTGTAACTGCAAGACTTCATTCTCCAAACATAGTTTCCAGGTTAGTGTTTAAAGTTGCTGTTTTTTTGTACCACATATAGCGCATGTATTATCTAATGAGTTACTATGTCTTAAAAATGCCCTGAAAATTCCGTTGATTATGTTTCAAAATTGAGTACTTAATCAGTAGCCTACTCGACCATTGAGTACAATTTGCCCAAGTCTGATTTATCATTTCATAGGATTACAGAGTATTTGACACTCAATATATATATATTGGATATTGTGGTTTGTGATTTATTTTTATAAAGTTACAAATAAAATATATACAGTGGAACCCCGATTTTACGTTGTCCGTTTCGTACGTTATCCCGCTTCCTACGTCATTTTATGCTGGTCCGTGGAAATTGCCTATATTATTTGTAACCCCGATTTAACGTTTTCCCGTTTCGTACGTTTTTTACCGCTGGCTCTATGATAAACGTAGAATCGGGGTTCCACTGTACAATGCAATTCTGTATAGAATAAAGCAACAATTTTAGAAAGGAATTCCCATTATTGTGCTAATGTTATGAATGATGTAAATATCTTGTTAATTAGTTATGATGGCCTTTTCTATTCTACTTTCAATGTTACATTGTTCTTTTAAGGCACAGATTCAATTTATCAAATGTGGACCCTGATGATACAGAAAATATCAACCCTGAGGACATTTACGTATCTTTGAGAGAAACAAGTGCTGAAATACAAAACTATAGTTTTGATGGATTAGACAATAGTTTTACAAAAGAACGAAGAGAGTTGGATAGGGATACCACTTCACAAGACAGTGGAATAAGCCAAATGTCTGTGCCAGATGGGCGGATGGATGTTTTAGAGGAAAAATATGAATCTTCTCCAGAGGAAAACTCTCCCAGTTGTCGTAGAGAGTATAATGCTGCATTATATCAAGATCAGGTAAGTTCAGCTTATTCACAGCACAGTTCCATTTCATGCACAAAATATAGATACCGACGCCGCCGGTAGAGTTGGTTACGCATTTGCCTTTCGATCCTAAGCTGTGTGGTTTAGTTCCCAGTCGAAATTTGTACAGTGTACAGTGTACAATTAACTATGTATAGTTCAATCTTTTGCAAATGGTATATTCATGTGGGCCATTTCATATTGGTTTTACTTAGAATGATATTGCTGTAATTATAGGTTCCTCAAAATGGATACGGAAATCATAAGATGTCAGATAGTTTCCACTGGGGAGATAAAAGTCTGGAAGAAGGTAAGAAAAATTATTGTACTTTCTTTGTGGGGAAAACTGATAGAGTGCATTTGTTTCATATTTCTCTTTCGGTCTATAGATTCAAGTAACGTAGTTATTGGAGATATGGAGGATGTTCTCGCTGTCATATCAGATGTTGCAAAAAGGTATTGCAAATAATGGGATAAGTTGTGTCCACGGTTTCCTGAAAGCTAAACATATATGAGCGTTTTATTAAAAAAATTATTCTAGTGTGGAAGAGCGCATGTATGCATTGACTCAACTTGCGATTCAAGCCAAACGCGGGTCAACAGAGGCATGGGATAATCATTTTCGCTTGGTTTTGAGGACCCTTCTCGATACCTTTGAAGATGCTGATGTAATTATTTATGCTGATGTCTTATTTATTGGAATAATACACCAGTTTCTAATTACATGCATGTTATGTTAACCTGCTGCTACTATTGTGCAATTTATGTTTCAGGCATCTGTACGTGCCAAATCCCTTGTCACTCTTTGTGAAGTGCTTCGCCATCAATCATCTCGCTTCCAGGGATTCACTGAATTAACAATATTGAAGGTCTTGGACGCTCATAAAGATCCAGATAAAGATGTTGTAAGAGCAGTTGAGCAGTGCGCTCATGTTTTAGCATCAGTTCTAACCGTAGAGCAAAGTGTCCGTGTTATTAATCCAGTCATACTGACCGGCGAATTTCCTGTCAATCTTGCAGCTATTAAAATGCTAACTAAGGTTTGTTACCCGTCTTAATTACTAGTTTTATTCTAATCTGCATATCATATATTTATGTACTGACATTTTTCAAAATTCAGGTTGTGGATCAACGACCCTTGGATGAGTTAACATTGATGTTGTCAACAGTTATGCCTGGATTGTTAAAGGTTTGTTTATATTGTAAAAAATCATATTGTAAATGCTGCATGTAGTAAGCATACGCTGCAACGCTATGCTAAATTTAAGTACTCTACTGATAACTTTGATACTCTAATGATATTTTATTGTGAAGAGCTTCTACATACATTTCTCTCACTTCAACAGTTAGTGATTTTTCTAGCCAGATTTCTTTTTTTATGCTCATTGATGTTTAGTTTAAATGGTTCAAAATTAAAAGTTAATGTCTAAATGTTTCCTTTATGCACGTGTTGAAAGGAATTCCCCGGTTGTTTGTTCACATATGAGATACTAACTAGTGGATTAAAAAAAATAATATTTTCAGGCTTACAATGATCCAGAAAGTAGTGTTCGCAAGGCAGCTGTTTTCTGCATTGTTGCTTTGCATACCGCTAACGGTGAAGCTATGAAGCCTTATCTCTCAGAACTGAATGGAAGCAAGGTAAGCATATATTTATTTAGGGTTTGTAAAAACAAGCTGTTTTGTTCATTATCATCCGTTGTACACTATGTCAGGATCGACTCATGCAAATAAGATTCCAACAGTAGAAAAATATCAATGCCAGTTAAAATAATGATAAATGGAGAACAAATTTATTCATGAGAAAAAACGTCATTTTCAGCCTGTAAATAAAGCATAACCTCAAATTACAAAAGTTCAAAAATTGTGAAATTGATAGTGGATTGGTCCTCCCTGCTTCTCAATATTCTCTTTCATTCTGTCATGCATTGTTTGAAGTATAGTTTTTGCAAAACATACATGTCAATCTTGTCCCAAGCATTGCAAATTGCAACCTTAAGTTCATTCACATGATGACATTGCTTGTTTCGCCCATATACAGTCCTTGTCATCAAACCCCACACATTTCCACCAGATTCAGGTCTGGTGAACGTTAGGGCCATGGAATCGTATCAACCCTTTCTTGTTCCACTGTTGGTAGACTTTGATGCATGCACACTAGCATTGTCCTGTTGATAGATCTATTGCTGATATTTTATGGAATCCAGTTTCTTACGCCCATACCTCGCTTTACGGCCTAGATACGTTCTCAAAAAGTTGGACGTAGTAAAGCGAAAAGCCGTGTAACGAATTCTTTCTGCATTGTAATTTTCATTTTTTTCCCTTCTTAAATGAAGTGAAACCCATAAGTTGTTTTATTGTTAGCCAAATCCGACCTTGTTTATGCAAATTAGGGTAACTTATCACATTTTTTGACCACTTTCTTTAATTACAGCACTTTTTTTGCTGTATAAGAAAACATTTGGGGGGCATAAATCGAAAAAGTGCCATATTTAAAAAAGGTCGTTATAGCGAAAGGTCCTATAAAGAGCGGTCGTGTAGTGAGGTATAGGTGTATCTGCCTTGCCTCTTTCTCCAAATGCAGCCCAGACCATTATTCCATCTGCTCAGCGTCGCCTTCTGCTGAGTGCGAAGATCATGCAAATATGATGAGTATCCATCTGGACAGAATCGTTTTTCATCCAAAAGCACTATTTTATTCCATTCCTGATGCCATTTTACAGTTTCTTTGCACCATATGAGCTGGTTTGACCATTGAGTGGAAGTGAGCTTGGGCTTTGCTTTCATTTTCTTTAACTTCACATTGGAATTAATATTCAACTTTTTCACACAGTTAGGTTGAACACAGATGTTGGTAGTAACTGTGCAATGTAACATGTCACACATAATGGGTGGCAAGAGCCTCAATGTGCCTGTGGTCCCTGGGCATCAGTTTTTGGCTTTACCTGGCCTTTTTTGGTTTCATACTCCTGACCTTTTGTTATGGCATTTTGAACAACGGTATGTGAATGTCCTGTTTTGGTGGCTATATATACACAGTGAAGTCTCACTTATATGAAACATTCAGTTATACAAACATTTTCTTGTTCCCCGGCAAAACTCCATTTAACCCTGTGTAATGCATTATTCGCTTATATGATATTCAGTTATACAAAAAAATCCCACTTATACAAAGGGTGATTCTTTCCCTGATGTTCTCTTGTATAAATACTATTCAATTATAAGAAGAGCTTTTTCGCATAATTGTGAAGCATTTCGTCTATTCTAAAGATGTAAACGAAAAAGTCTGATGCTATTTTTGACTGTGAACAGGTCTTATATAATATGTAGCTTGCAGGAAAAACATGCAAGCTAAAATTAGTTTTTTAAGACGAAATAAGCACATTTCTGAAGATGTAACTTAAGTTACATGTACCTTATTGTTTGTGATTATATCAAATACATCTTGTTTTTTGTTTCTGTTCTTCTTTGCATGTACATATAAATTGACAAAACTATTAAACGACATTTTTTAAGAAGAATTATTCTCTATTTACTAAAATACAGTAACCACGAAACCTGCTAGTACATGTACATTGTATTCACTTCTAAGAAGAATTTTCTGTTCCCCCTCATAGTCGTTTAAGTGAGACTCCACTGTATATCCCTTGCCATGTAGGAAGTATATCTTTCGCATTTCCTTTTCACCTAGCTCTTCTCCTCGAGGCATGGTAATATGGTGCACATTTCTGTATTACAGCAAGAGGATCTGATGTAGAATGCACATCAAATGATGTATATATATAACCCTGCTTATGTAAATCAGTTTGCAGTCTGACATTCCAAGAATTTGCATCTTGAGTTTATACTTTATATACTGGTTGAAAATGACGGTTTTTTCATGAATAAATTTGTTCTCCATTTATCATTATTTTAACTGGCATTGATGTTTCTACTGTTGGACTCTTGTTTGCATGAGTTGATCTCCAGCACTTATTGTAATAATCAGATACTTTTGTTTTATGTGCGAGTTTATACTTTACTGACATAGTGTAATATATTTGGAAAACAAGCTAATTTTTAAGTTGTTGTTTTTTACAATTTACAGATGAAACTTCTTAATGTCTATATAAAGAGAGCGCAGTCAGTGCAAACTAACTCTCAGACTAGCAGCAGTCCTGGGTCACCAAAAAATTCCCCTTATACAAAACCCCACTAAAACTATGGTGAACCAGAATGACTGTAATTTATAAAAATGTCGAACAACAATGGAAATGCTGGGCGAATTATTTTTCCTTGGTCCTTTTTTTTCCTGATGCAGTTGGTAAGAGAAAGCAAGCTTTGGCTCCTGTGCTATATTTTTTTTCTATATGTAGCATTTGGTGGAAATGAGATTCAATTTAGAGTACATATTAAAGTTTGAATGTATAATATGACTGTAGTGTAAATAAGCTTCAAAAACCTTGTGTCAACGTCACTCTTCCATATGTCGCACCTAGGGCCTAGTGTTTAACACATACTCTAATTGATATCTTTCACTAGCAGATCAAATGTTTACTCTTAAACATTGGTAGGTTTCTATTGACCTGTTAATGATGATGTTCTACATGCTAATATGAAATAATTTTATTAGATAAAGTAGTATCTCGTTTCTGTACATACATTTTGTGGATTTTTATGAAGTTTCAGTGCAGTTTTAAACATGCAACTATTTAAATATACTCTTTTTAAAAGTTGGATAAATCTCAGCTAATTTTAATAATTTATATGGATCACGCATCACTTCTGCGGGTTTTTTTCTTGTTTTTTTGTTCTGATTGTTTTGAATTTTTCTGTCAATTTCTTTGTGTAAGTCATGAACTTGTATGGCTAAAATATTCGACATGATTAGCTGTGCAATAAGTTGCATTTTTGTCAGGCCATTGGTCACAAAGCTGCTTTGAAATTGTATTTACGAAATCATCTTTTATAATATTGAATGTGCTTCTGGAATCAATGTTAGTGGTTGCTTTGTAGCAAGTGGGCGCCTCTTTTTCAGATATCCTTTGAAAATTAATAAAATATTTGAATTTATTAATTGTTGAGAATCATTTCCCACCAAAAAAAACGTCTTAAAAACAAGCAAAACGCGTTTTCCACATAAACCGTGTTTATCCACCAAAAAAAGTCATTTTTTATTTACAAAAATGTATTTTTGCGGAAAACAAAAAAGGATTTTTCTGCCAACAAACAAAATTAAATCATTTTTCTCCCTAAAAAAAGTAATTTTTTCGCCAAAAAAAAATGTTTTATAACAAAAAAAAAAAAAAACGAAAATCATTTTTCTGACCAAAAAAAAAGTCATTTTTCCACCAAAAAAAAAACGTGTTTTTCATAAAAAAAGTCATTTTTCCACCAAAAAAAAAAACGTGTTTTTCATTAAAAAAAAAGGATTTTTTCGCTAAAAAAGTTATTTTGCTGCCAAAAACAAATCATTTTTCGACCAACAAACATTTTTTCTCCAAAAAAAAGTGATTTTCATCAACACCAAAAAAATCATTTTTCCGCCAAAAAACGTGTCTTAAAACCGAAAAAAAAAACTTGTCTTCCACAATTTTTTCAACAGAAATGTTTTCTACCAAAAAGTAATTTTTTCATCAACAAAATTTGAGACCGTTCATGTCGCATTTATGATAGAGGTTTCGTCTCCCAGTTGATGAACAGAGTATCTAATCATATCTTTCAATGATTACACAATTGCAATCAAACGTCCTAATAACTATTAATGACAACTGGCCGTAATTACTGTGGTCACAGTTATGCATAACTGATACTGGTGACCGTCAGGCGTGATGGACGATTCGGTGCATGCACCCCGAGTCCTGAACCAAGTGTGTCTCTCTGAGCAAAAACTTCCCTTATTATACCCATGATTCGGGCATCGGAGTCGTTCTTCGGGATTCTTCTTGCAGAATTCGACTCGTAATAACCTGTACTATCCATATACATATGCAAGAAAAACCCGGTAAGGGTATACCCTTTGCAATGTTTATGTTGTAGATACTAAAATGGATAGTTTTTAATGAAGGTGTATGTGTACATTTCTTAAATATTTTGAAATATACATAACATTTTGTCCAATAAGCATCAGTATGTAACAGAAAGTACATATATATAGTACCTGGTCATAATGAAATAAAATTCTGGTGGATGAGGAAGTAAGCAAGGATGCGACACAATTAGGAGCTCGGGTCTAATTAATAAGAAAAAAAATGTAATGAGTACTTCCTGCATATATTTAAACTAATTTCTTAGTAAATACAGTCGGAACAAGGCTTCTAATTCCACCTGCTACAGTAGCAAGTAAAAGTGTTTAACCCTCAACCGCTATTGTCATTTCGTGAACACACAACCACTATCATGGGGTAAAAACACATGCTTTTAATACTTTTAATCACTTGAATTATTTATTTAAACATGTTTTACATATCAGCTAGAATTTATTTTTTTGGCATAGAATGTGAGAAATTGTTTACAAAATAAGAAAACATAGTACAAATATGGTAATAAGAATAATAGTTTCGAGAAAGTGAATTCCTTAGCAACTTATCTTTAGAAAAAAACATGTTTTCATGATATACATGAACATATAAAGTATTGCATAGTAAGTACAACATGTCGTACGTTTGATGTTGACAATCTTGCCAGAAAATATAAACCAGATAAACTTGGGCCTCTTCGAGCATCGAGCAGATTTTCAAAGATATATTATGTTTGGGGTCTTTTGAGACCCCACAATAGTGGTTGAGGGTTAAAAATTTTAAAGTTGCATAGTATACTGTATTTTACTTTCACGCACTTTGTAGAATACTCACATTATTCCATAATTTGGCTCATGCAAGTTAGTCTTGTGCAGCCTCAAGTACTGAATTTCGCAAATTGTATTGGTCAGATTAAGACATGTGCTTAGAATACTATTCATATTTAATAATTTTCAAGTTTATATGATAAAAAAAACTTGTGTTAATGCTTACAATTTTTCTCGTCATTTGCCTAGGCTTATAAGAAGTTATAATTGAGTAGTCCAAATATCGGTTTAAATTGATTCAATGATTTCAACTTGTTTTTGCTTTTCTGCTTTACCTTTATAATCGGTTCATTGATAAACGCCAATCTTAGAACTGAATTCGTCACGCATGCCATATTTCCCAAAGGAGCAAAACAAAAAATGCCCCTTACCTGAAAGTATTTACAAAGCAAATATAATTTCAAATTTTCAGATTACAATACACGAGTAGACAAATTATATATGTATAAAATGCATGGGAATATACATGTACTTGTGACATATTTAATTTTTAATCCAGGTAATGCTTTCCTAGATAAGAGAACTTGCCTTCGTGTTATATTGAGGAAATACTGACAAGAAAATAAAGGGCAATCCACCTCCTAGTGAATGGCCGGCCATATATAACTGTTGATGTCCTGTTGTATTAAGAATATAATCGACCGTAGCTGGCATGTCATACATTGCTAATTCGTCAGCTAGAAATACACCAAAATGGTCATGTTTAGAAGTTAATTAAAAGAAAATTTTTGTTTGTTCCATCGCTAAAACTACAAATTGTTCACTGTAGTATTAAATTTAAGATATCCAAGTGAAAAAATATATTATATGGCACGTATACATGTATATGGGTATTGCAGATGTATGGTATTTTTGGGCGTGCATATGAATGACATAAAATTACATTGTTTTTCTACCCAGGAGGTTATGATCCAAGAATGGACTTTATATCCCCGCAACAATAGAATTGCAATATTCAGTATAATTCCTGTTACACCATATGCAATTGCAAAAAAATTTAAAAAATGTAAATAATACTTATTTATGAATAATAATTAAGAGATTTAGTCTTAATTTTGCTAAATTTCTTAGCACGACATATCCTGCAATGCAATAAAAGTCATGTGTACATGCACTATCATCGTGAAACCATAACATATTACTTTACCTAAAATTCCAATACTCTGGATCGCCTGTAGGTAGTCATGTTGACATGACCTAAACTGTTTTGAGTTCGTCTTATGCTGATTATCCATACGTCGCGATTATTGTTTGACATTAAAAATGCTGCAAGTTAAAGCATAATTTATCAACACATTTTGTAAGCAAAATTGATTATTATTTAGCATTAATTCTTCATTTATATTTAAAATTTTGAAAATGTTATAGTGTTCAGAATTGTAATTACACCTTACTATTAATTAATATTATAATAATCAAGCATAAGGTTTGTGTTATTTCCAAAAACTTATTCACTTACGAAGAACATTTTGTTTGTTGTTTCCAAACCATGCTTCTGACTGGCATAATGTTCCCGGAATGAGCAACCCCACATGAAAAAGAAATGCATTTAAAAAATGCATATAGATTGAGACACTGAAATACATTTCAAAATGAATTTGGAATGCATTTTGAAATACATTTGTAAATGCGTTTTTAGAAATACTTTTCTAAAAATGCATTTCAAAATGTATTTCAAAACGCATTTTTAAATACATTTTCGGTGTCTCAATCTATATGTATTTCTTTTTTATTATTGTAAATGCATTTCTGTTCCGTGTGGGACAGCGGTAATGCAGTTGCATTTAATGGCGTCGATGTGCGAATTCTGTCAAGTCTTAACCTGTAACCATCTTGTGTTGTAACAGTATGAATTTCGTCGATGAAACCATGGTGCTCAATACGCTCTTTCTGTAAAGAGTTCTCAGTCATTATTAATTGCAAAGGTGGGTGCAGAAAGTTTACCAATGATTTCCAGTAGCGAATTTTTGTGATTAAATTTACAATAATTAACAAGGCAATTAGAACAGATGGTATTTTATTTAAGGGCTTTTGGTGTACTTTTTATAGCTTATGCATTCATGGAATATCATTATTTGTAAATTTTTGTATGATACACATGTATTGTTAAAACATTACAGTAGTATTAGAATTTTTTTTTAGTTTTTCCCAATATTTATTTAAGCCTCAGGCAGAACTTTATAGATCTAGTTTTTGCACAATGAATGATGTCTGAATTTCGCTGAATGTTTACTAGACTTATAGTCCAGGATCCAGGGGTGATATGGGGCCCTCCCGAAATGAAATCTAACTTTCCATCTGTTTCAAACACCCTTCCCCTAAATATTTATACTAAATTCAGTACTGTGGACGTCACTGAATGCTACAATTATTTAAGAATTGATGTAAAATGACATGTTTATGGACCATAGCATTTTGAATTACATTGAATTTATTAGAAACTAACAAAATGTATACTTTTAAAATACTGTTAACAGACTAAAACAAAACGTTGAATTTTAATGTTACCGTGTCCATGGTGACTTCTGGTTCCAAATCAAGAACTGAATTCCACAACTGTCTTGGAAGCGTGAAGATCTTATTAAAAATAGAACTGACCAAATCTGTGATTCTCTTCAGGATGGGACCAGGTTAGGGATCATGTGCCTGCCATCTGGAGTGCTGAAAACGAACAAATTCTAGTATGATGACACAAAGTTTTTACAAATTATATTTAATGCCAAAATCTGCGAAATATCTTTCTATATACTTATTACAGGACCTATTATTCCCGTTCATCAGGATATTGCGCAAGAAACTGCCGAAAAAATGTCAAGAGATTCTTGATCATAACACCGAAAAGAAATCTTACCTTCAATTATCAATGAGGGTGAGTTCAATCAAATGTTATATTAATTATTAAATATCCTCATCAAAATTAATACCGTAAAATGGGGATACATTGGACTATTCATCGCTTTGACCAGTTGGAATGTTTAAGTGGGATTCCGTGGGGCTTTTTCAGCCAGATGAAGAGAAACATCCTTCCGTAAAATTGTGGTGACTTCTCAATATTCTACGTTCAACATATTCTAAATTATAGCAATTTTTATTGTGACACCTGTTTTGTGTTTTCGACAGCGCTATAGCGGGTTAGTGGTAACGATATCGGCCTGTGGTTTTCGCGGTTTTCCACAATTGTTTCCAGGCAAATGCCATGATATATCCTCTAAAATTCGGCCATGACCGTGCTCCTACCTCCCTTAATATTTATTATAAATTTCCAATCAATCCAAAAAAAAATCCAAAATACTAATATCAATTGCCAGGTAGGCTGAGTCCCACAATGCATGTGCGCTTACAGCCATTTTTTGTGACACCTATTTTGTTTTCGCTAATGTCCTCAAACTTGCCCGCAAGAAGGTAATTATAGTAATTCCGATTTACCGGGTCTATTCATGTGAATATCAATTATGTATAAGCAAACCTATCGGCTATGTTAGTTGATAACAACATGAGCAAGGTAATTTGAGAGCGACCAAAACTTTAGTTTCTCAATTTTGATAATTTTCAAATATGTCCAACGAAGAACTTTACCAGTTAAAACACAAACCTGCCAGAATTGAGGACAACTGAAGCCATGGCTGCCAGCATCATCCAGATCCCATCAGGACTCATATGCATCGGAACTTGTATTGTATACTCCGATGGATATATGTATGTTTATAAGTCGGGTAGAACTGCAGCCGATAAGCAGTATAGTTGGCACACAAATCAACAATTAGAATCAACAAATAATAAAGATGTAGATACCAACACCATTAAGGATGGT